>JARQTG010000203.1:539463-623804 GCA_030142615.1 Syrista parreyssii
CTATTGGTTTATTGATGACATATACACTGATGTGAAGGCAGCCTTATTTTATGTAAAAATTCAGTGTGAACGCTGTCTTGATGGAGAAAATGTGTTTGATTGTGTTGTGTATTGGTGAATCGCCAACGCCATCCGTAGTGTAAGAAGGTAAAGAAGGCAGAACAGCCAGCGCCATCTGTCGTCTGGAAAAGTAAATGGACGTGCGAAGACGACGACGAAAGTGAAATAAAATCATCTCACTTGTCCTCTCAATACTCCCTGATCTCGTACGCCAATCTCTTTGATTTTAGTGACAATCGATTCAGAACCCTCGATTCCTATAATGAAAATTGCAATAACTTTTTTTCATTTATAGTGGTTCATAAGATATTTCATTCCAAACACAGCTACAAGAGTTGACTTGGGTAAAGAGTCTCGGCGGGACGTACCACGTATAACCGGTTGCCTGTGCTTGGCACGAGGCTCGACCGAATCTCTTAATAATCACCAGCCCCGAACACTTGCCACATCCTTTTTGAACATTTCCTGTAATTCAGATATTTGAAAATATTTCAACTTTCAATTCTTGAGCTCAAATTGTTCTAAATATTGTTTTCGACCTCCTTATACATACTTCAAATCATCGTTTTCAATTCTGATATACACTTGACCCTGATCAGAATGCCCAAATATCCCTGAGCTTCATCCCTAGCAAAACTACTGTTCGCAAACACAGGAACCTAATAAAGCTGAAAGAGTCGCAACCGATTGCCTATAGTTACTTTATTTAAACTATATCTATATCGCGTGTATGAAAATAGACAGAAGGAAAAAAATGAAGAAATAAGAGAAAATAAAAAAGGGCAAAAGTCTACTGTACTGTGATACGTAATGTATGATTCCAGATTATCGACGTGCCCTATTTTCAGAGTTGCTCGGCACACGATTATTTCCATTTCTACCATTCCACCATTGGGCCATCTCTTTGATATACCTGGGAACTTACAGGATTAAAATTCCATATATAATATAGCAGGTTTACGGACCAAGCGGAACGAAGAACACCCAAAGGTTTGACAAGGTCTATGCGTGGGAAGTCCAACGACTTATACTTGCGTCAAGTTAAACTATAGTACCCTAACTTTTCCACGTTAATTTACCTCGCGAGGCCATTTATTAGGGAGCCTGGAGCATTGGGATTTGCGAAGACTCGTTAACGCCATTCATTTCTCCCGAATCCTCTGATGCCAGTCCGAAAGGGATGGAAGGAGAATAAGTTAGGTGTACGCCCAAGGAAAGATACTGATACGAGTGACAATGACGAGGAAACAATAAGATTTTCTGAGAAAAGACCAATACAGAGATCATCTCATGATTTTTCGTTTGAGGTTCAATTGAAATTCAACCAAATTTTATAGTATATTTGAATCGACACGCATCAGCAAATAAACACTAGATAAATTGCGGCAAACCTTATTGAAATTCCCCGTTCCAGCCAAATCTCTCCCCGCGGATACAGCAAATGGAGCGAATTGAGAGAATGTGGTAAATTGATGGAATATAAATCGATCAAGGAGACGGAAATTCGTTCTTCCATTGACTTCGTTTCTTTGAAACCCAATAAGCCAACGATGCTCTGACTTTTGAATTTCACATAATCAGGATTGACAATTAATTCGTTTAATGTCACTGGGCGTCGGATTCACAGGGTAATGTTCCAGTGTTACCACCTTTCACAATTCTTTTCCATTCCTTATTATGGAAGACGACCTCGTTTCGCGAAATTTCACCATCCAAAACCTTGCTCAAAGACACGTTAACGAGAGCCTAATTATAGTAGCGAAGAGAAGGAAAATCTCACTCTCTAATTAAAGTGCATAAATGACGCTTACCTGCAGCCCCGGTAACGGCTCTTAAAGTTTGCTAAAGTCTTACGGCGGTACTCATAGTCGAGGTAATGATATAAAGTTTGCTCCAAGTAGTTCAAGCATGTCAGCCTACGAGTAACCGCAAAATGTTTCAGATTTTAGTTGAGAAGTATGATCATTTCACATACGAAATCGGAGAACATTTAAACATCATACGTTGAAAAAACGATAATTAAGGTAATGGCCGTTTTGTTAGCAAACTTTCGCATTTTTGCGTGTTTTATTAGCGAGTAAAATATAGGTGACGTTATTTTTTCTAATATTTATTTTGCACAATATTAAAACTTATAATAGTACTCTGGTATTATGAGGAAAAGATCAATATTCAATTCATTAACAACTGATGCCAAATATTCGTTCGATTTGTTCTTAAATAATAATTGATTCTATCAATAGTTTTGATAACTCGTACCTAGGAAAGGAAATTTAAAATTATACTTTTTTTTACCTCATTTAAAAATGTTTATTACAGATGTAGAATCGCGTCGTCGCCAAGTTATCAGTATTAGTCAAAAATTGATGTTATGTTTATACAATATTTTGTACAACATCGTCTAGTAATATAAAAAATTTTATCAAACACGTCCATGTTAATTATAAAAATATTGGGAAAAACATATTTACCTCGAGGTACGACTACGTGAAACATGCGATTGCATCTTATATGTCAACATCATTCGATGTTGCAAATAAATATTAAATTTGCGTATGTGGAACTTTCAAGTTGAAAGTGCTCGATTTTTGCAAGTGTTCCATCTAAATTACATATTTATTAAATAGAGTGATAAAAAATATAGAAGAAGAGTTGAGTTCAAATTTCGTACTTTTAAATACTGGACGGCACCGACTTGCGGACATCTCGAATGACTAAATTAAAAAAAAAAATGGACGTTGGTACTGGCGTCCTAGCATTTATTCAATAGTAACTTGTGAGTCATGGATATCGATAAAAAGCAGTTTCTCACAAAACAGTATAATTTGCGAGGTGAATCTATTGGTGCAGCAACCAAAGCTTTCCATAGTAAGTATGGAGCTCGTAGTGGCATCCCAGATACGGTATAAATTGAGGACAATAAATTTGTCCATACTGTCACCTAACCTTAAATTTTGATCTCGAGTTTCATCAAACGGATTAATTATGCAGTGCGCTGCTGAATTAACATATTCGCTGTCGAGCGACTCGAAGCTGGCGCCTAAACACAAACTTCGACCTACAAGATCACACGTTGTTGGCAGCGAACGTATTAAGATTGCCTAGAGAGTCAACGAGAGCAATTAGCACGACATTTTGTACACCTGTATCAATTAAAATATATTAGTAAATCAAGTATTACTTGCGAAAGCTATTGAAAAAAGTCAGACTCTTGCAATGATGATAATAGAAATATGGATTTGCATCCAGTACGAAGGTAGTGCAATAGGAAAATTGAAATGGAATTTCAAAATCGAATGGCCTAATACTTTGGTGGTATTTGGCTTGATGATTCTTGACTAAAAAATACATTGATATTTAATCCAGTCTTTACTAAGTACAGCATGACACAGTTTGGCATTATTTCAATACTCGTATTGCCCTCCAACAGTTTCACTATTTTTGGCAATGTCTGTGACACTGCGATACATTGTCGATTCAGATTAATAGACGTTGTAGATATGTGAAACGTGGAAGTACTCATCGTTTTTCTTTATTTATAAGATTTTACTTTTAATCTTTCAGATTCAAGTGGGGTTGGAAGGGGTGGCTTACGCGGAAGTGGGGGCGGTGGTTGTGACGGAAGTGAAAGAAGAATGGTCGATATTACACGAGACAAGCCAATTAAAGTTGCCGTTAGAGTGCAGGTTCCGGTCCGCGATCATCCAAAGGTATGAAGTAAAAGCACATATAATTATTATATTTAAAAAGGTTATATTTCTGGTGTTTTTTTTTATAAAGATTTTTGTTTCTCTCAAATTTAATTCTATAGAATATATTTCGGACAGACTAATTTTCCAAAATTTATTGCACAATTAATTGTTTCTAAAATAATCTTAGGAATCTATCATTTTCATAATCTTTTTAACGATAATAATATAGTGGACTAAATAAATAATTAAATAAACTATATAATAGGCCTACGAGTGAGTATGCGAATGTTGAGTAAGTAACAAAGTTCTGATATATTAATTATAATTCCCAAAATTCTATGATTATATTAAATATACAGCATGACCTTTATGCTTGCGTGTCTAGCAAACCGATTAATCATGCAACTATCGAGATCAGTATAAAAAACAAGATGCAATAACGTATTTGCTTTGAAGGAAAAGAAATAAACATTTAACGTCTGTCTGCTTGACCATCGCCAATCGAGCTACAGAAAAGTAAGGTAGGCGCGTATCAATGTAGAGTATAACGACAAAAATATAAAAATTGAACGTTGAAATTTCACGACTTTTTTTTAACCCCTTAGCTTACAATGACGCCTGAGAGTCGTCGTAAGGCTATCGGGCCAAACATGAATAAGACGCCTCAGAGTCTATTAGTATTAATGTATTATTCAATTTGCAACAATAAATCTTTTTTTTGTTTAATAATCAACTAATCGTAATTATTTATCAAACATCTTGCAAAGTTAATTGTACCGCGCACGTGTATATACAAATCATAGGAAGTTTGCGATTTGTACAGTTTCGAACGCTGAGCCAAGCTGTGTATGTCCCTGCGCGCGACCGACCTTGGTGTCGCTTTTGGGCCGCACAGTTGGAAATGAAATCGTAAGGCAAAGGGTTAAATAACTAAATTAAGCAAATACTACGTATAGATGGTATTTAAGAATTTAATGTTAGCGATACATAGTTTAAAGATGATTCATTAATCAAGAACAAAGTTTGCACCGAACAAAGCAATCTGATCTATTAATCGCATGTAAATTCTATATGGCGAAGGCATACCAATGCATACATTATAAATATACAAAATGTTCGACATTTCTGTCTGTGTAGTCGCTAAAATAGATTTGTAATTTTTATGAAAATTTGATTGAAGTATATAGGAAAAGGGGGATTTTTCATAAGAATGTATTCAATGGAAGTAACTAACCTCCTTTTATAAACGATTTTAATCGTCCTTTCTATCTAATGTTTTACATATTTAATACCGTCAGTGGTATTTCGCATGACTGTATAATATTACAAACAATAATTACTAGACCTCAATGTTGTTGGGATTCGGGATATTAGGTAACCGTGAAAGTTCGCTGCGAGTACAGAATTGGAATCCTTACACCCGGAATAAGTGTTAGGTTTATTGCTTTTCTTCCCTTCGTTGATACAATGTAGTTGAACTTTTCTTATTTCGAATAACTCTTACTCTCGTTCACATTCTTAACACAATAAGCCTGTCGCAAACAATCTGTGTGGCCCAAAAGTCTCAATCGGTTCAACGATTAGTTGTCCCTTCTGTTGTATGTTTGGAACTGTCTGCGCTTTCACCCTCATTCGTTTATGTCACCTCGGCCACCTCAGGGGGTGGCAGCAGTCTTTTACCATACATGGTAATTGATCTGGCATCATGTAACGGGTTGATAGTTTCGACATCTCTTGAAAATTGCTAAACGATAATACCGTTTTTTGTTTTTTTTTAGCTTAAAACAATGTTTTGACAAGTTAATCAAAAAGCTCGTTACTAATAAATTTTGAGGAATCACAGGAATCTGTGCTAACGCATATTTGCTCATACAATAAAATTTGCGTATCTAAATGCATATTTGCTCATATAAAAATGGTCCTAAAAGTTACATATCGGAATTCTACCGTGTCTATACCAGAAACACTATCATTTAATTATACGAGTCAATTTGATTTATCTGAAATAATTTCGATTCCCACATAGTTCAATGAATCTTACTGAGCACTGCTATTAACAACGGTCACTCTAATAGAGTGCGATTCGGAGCACAGAATTTCCACAAAGTTACCGGGGAACGCAGACAAAGACGCTTCAGATGGATTGAAACATTAGCAGAAGGTTGACATCGTAAGACGTAAATTTGCTAATAGAATTTCTGTCTATGTGCGAAGATTTGTAGATGCGATGATTTGTCTTCCGAATTTAATTTGCGTAAACACGCACATACAGAAATATCCAATACACGTCCCCATTACACGAGCATAGAATTAGTTTGATGTTTAAATCTCCTCGTTCTGGAATTTGCATCGCGATTCTTCTATGAACTGTCAAACAAATGTGTCAGACTTTGCCGCGCGATACTCCTATATTACCGTTTACGAGAATATAGGTGATTTATGATAAAGTTATAGAATGAAATTTAGAATGAAATTTAGAATGAAATTTAGAATGAAATTTAGAATGACTCTGATACTGTTGAATACACGAATGTATTTCGCCGTGGCGAACAGGCGAGACGGGATACGCGGAGCTGAACTCCCTTCCTTCGCTATCAAATATATTGTAATTTTGCAAACTGTTTCTGGATACTTTGGTGAAAACTTCTTGACTAAACCCATCAGCATAAAGTGTGCTGCTCAGATTACCCATAGGGTCGATGCGTGTGCTTGAAAATATTGCTCTCGATCGCCTGAACATTGCTGTAGGTAATAGAAAACAGTCGCTTCTTTGTTTCTAGCCGTGTGATAAGGATTATAAAAAATGTGTAGAAGGACAAGAATCCAAGAATTTCCACCATTAATTACGTTCCGGGAAAGTCACTTTTCCGTATGCACACTCGCCGATCTCTTGAATCAAGAAACACATAATTAATGTTAAAGCTACCAGGGTATGTGGTGTGACGTATAGATTCGTATGCCTCGACGGGAATCGAGACATCACTATGGTCCCGACAAATGCGTGAAACAGTTTTGGCATTTCGTCTATCCAATGGCTTTTTTTACAATTGCAATCAGATGTTGAGCAGCAGATTTTTCACGACCCAAATCCACCTAACGATTTTCATACTAACAAACAATCCCCGAACAAATCTAGTTCGCAGACGTGGCGCAGATGTTTACAGAGAAAACAGGAAAATTTGTTGAACGCCAATGAGGTTCAACTTCTAATTACTTTCGTTTATTCAAAGATAATGACGCGCTAGGTGCGAACTCGAGAATTTACAAAACAGAATTTAGAATATACAAAATTATTGGAATAATCAAGAAACTAAGCTGTATAAAAAAAAAAAACAATTTAGATATAATTTCGCATGCAAATCAGAAGATTTAGTTGAGATAAATTCAAAGTGTTAATTATCCAACGTAGGAGGACGTTGCTACCGAATACAGCATAGCTTGCCAAAAAATTTGCGTTAAAACGTCCATCAAAGTTCCTGTTCTTTTTCCATTTTTATTCGCCATACAAAATAAAAATTTCATAGTCAACATCCTGATTTATGAATTACTCGAAAAGGATTTAATCAGGATCAGTCAGATCGTGATAGAAAGAAAAGCTGTACGCACAACAGCAGGTCTTTACGAAATTTCAATTTGAAATTATCGTCACATTAATTACCGAAATAAAATTAAAATTGCTTACGCAATTACAGACCTGGTTCGGCTCCCATATCGCGTACCCTAAGAATGCAGGTTGTCCACGTCACTGAATCTAATGCTCTACGAGCGATCTCGCCCCGTGACGGTTACTACGCGTGACCCTCGGAATCGCGTATTCGGCCTATATTCGAAAAACTTCCAAGACGTAACAGTTACGCTGGCCTCAAGAGCCCTTGAAATACCTGAAACATTTCTTTGCCCTAACCTGATCGATCAAAATAGCAATCTCGAAGAGCAAAGCTACGTGCCAGAAAAGATTCACTGAGGCGTACATACAATGCATAATGTTACTAGTAACTTGAACGTTTTACCCCTGTCGACCGGCGGGGTCTTTTGCCCGGACGATTCATGCGAATTCTCTATAGAGCTCGTTTCCTTTTGTGCTTGTGCACTAGTCAATCGACTCCGCGCGAAGACGTGTTAATTAACACGAGAATTCGCCGTTCCCAAGATCTCAAATATCTTCGCTTAACAAATCGAGTAATATCAACGGGCTTCCTTCACGCTCTAAATCTTTAGTAGACTTGATACTTTACATCGTGAATATACGCGTGTCGCGTTTATATGACCAAGCAAGACTGAGGAATCCATATACGTGGTCTAGATTGATGAGCTCATCCCTCTGCTTTATACGTAATTGAAATTAATTGATTCTTCGTACTCCAACGGCAACAACTACGCAGTGAGCGTGAATAATGCTACATTTTTACGTGGCAGGATTAAAAGCAAAAGAAAAAACGCGTATCAGATTGTATAATGTGAGTTTACCTTTGAGGAAGGCTTTGAGGTGAATGGGTCTTGCCTATACCCAATACGAAATTGTCTCATTCCTCTGATCGCGAATCATTCCGTTCCTGCCGGGGACCGATGGGTTCAATTTACCCCGTCACAGCAGATATTCCTTGATGTAAAATTTCATGTTATTCAAAACGAATAAGATACAAGATACAAGATCATGCTTGTGGCATCGGTGAAATAACATATGCATCGTTGAAGAAGCAAGGGTTGGTTACAGCTTTGAGATTAAATCGTGAGGTAACAGACTCCCTTAGAAGAGTGAAGTAATTAAAGTGTTTGCCTGGCTCAACGTTTCGTTACACGGATTTGATGTCCTTGTTGCCGCTGCTACCTTGTGTCAGCGTACTAGACGTATATAGAGAAACGAAAGTAATTGTGCGAATATGCGAGCAAGTGCAGGAACAAGGTGTCAAGGTGTCATATTGCTAAAGTTTCAGCGCGCCAATATGCCAGGGTAGCAGGGTAGTAGGATACCAAGCTGCTTGGAATCAGAATGGGAAGTTAGCCGGTCGCCACGGCGCCAGGGTCCCGGAAGGATCAATTTATCTTGGTTAACCTCGGAAGCGTCACGGTTAGAACCCGACAGTAATAGCCTTACCCGTTCTACCAAAACAAAATCAAATAGTGCTAAATTACATTTCTACAAACAGCCCTATTGTAGTAGTGAATGTTTGCAGATGTACATTCTGCCATTCCAGTTGCAGTCACGATCGCGTCAGCGAAACTACTGAAAAGGTTCGTGCGTCACGTTCCCGAGTAGAAATTGAGCTAGTCTTTTTACATTTGATACTAGCTCATCAAGATTAGATAAGTTGACAGGTTGCAAGTGAACTTGTAATGAGCTATAAACGTCTTCGAAGATTTTCTATTCTAGCCCTAGTCCAGTCAACGCTGGTTACATATGGGGCTGTTTAAGACTTCAGTAACATCTACCCATTACCTCATGGCTGGGTCTTGGTCATGGTTGAGAAAAAGTTTTGCAAGCTCTTCTACGAACTTTAACTTTATTACTGGCTCATGGATATTTATTATTGCGAATATTCATTGAAAAAGTATTAGAGTGTTTAAACAGTATGGTTTAAATACGTGCATAAAATAGATGAACAGTTACGAATTAGGGATGTTTGCAAATATTGTAAGTTACAATATATGTACGCCATATGAGAATAATTCCAAAATAGGAGTAATGGCGCAGTGGACGGCTGACAAGGCTCGTCGTTTAAAGATTCTAGTTTTTTCAGGATTAAAAAAAGTCTCTTGTAAAGTCAAAAATGTACATAAAAGGTAGTAATATGCAGATGAAATTAATACTTAGATCATCGATAAAAGGAAAAAAAATTATTTTATTAGAAATATAAATTTAATCTAGCTGCCATAGTTAGGCTGCCACCTAATTTTTTACACTGCCACTGACATATGCAAACGTTACATAATGAGGTCACCACTAGCTTAGCAAGTTAACTCTTTATGAGGTAAAATTCAAATTGCCTACATAACGGCTAGGTGATTTTGGGGCCCAATTTCTACTCAGGTTGCAACTTTCATTCCATGTAGAAATTTGATAGAGAACGCCTTAATCTTTCCAATTCCGAATTAAGTTTTTCTCAGCAGATTTTATTAAAACTTTGTATATCTATGCTTTTTGGGGTCGCTGATTCCAAATCTGACGTCAGATTTTGAAAATTCAATATGGCGGTATATGCAAAGAATCAAGAGTTCGTGCTTACTGCACAGGATTAAATCAATTCTAAAAACAAATGACCTTCAAAAAAATACTGAAAGAATATATTATATTATTCTACCATATTTAGAGAATTTTTGGTAATATTTTCTACTTTCTACATACAATTTTATGAGAAATCGATTTTTTTCATATTTAAATTGTAATAAACTATTACTAAGGGACATTTGTGTGGTAAAAGCTTTGGGAACGTGTAAAGTAAATATTTCTGTACCGGAAAAGTCTACTATCATCAATAGTTTTTCAAACCAATAAATTTTACAATATAAAAATGGAAGGAAAACAAGTGGAAAGTATACTTCCCACTGGCAGTGGAAGGGTTATTATGAAGATGGCCATAATAGAAGTCAAGTAGGCCGTTCTCAGGTATGTTTTCTTAATCCAACTTTGATTAGACCCTGATTTGATTTACTGCCTACAATATTTGGCCAGGCCCGCATTCTGAATGTATCGGGGCATAATATCGGACACAGTGAAAAAACTTAATAGACTTTCGTACTAAACACTTTTTACGCAAGCTTGGTCACCGAAGAACTTTTCGGTATAATTTTTTAAATGTTATCCTGATCTGATAAAAATATTTGATTTCACTAATTTTTGTTCTTCGATGTAATAAAATAAAAATTTTATTATTATTACTGCTTTCAATATCCATTTTACAATAATTTTGCTATTATGGAAAAAGATTGATTGTCAGCTGAGTATTAATAAATTCTGGTATATATTGTTAACACTGTAATAAAAGAAAGCCCAGAGGGAGAGGTTCGCGATAACCGGTGAGTAAACCAACGATTATTTACGATGAATACTGTAATTAATGTGTATCGAAAGTAAGGATAGCCTGGATAGAGGCTAAACCAATTGCAAAAGGGATTGTGAGTTTAGACAGTGAGACAGTAAAGATAGTATACCGATTCAATACATTAGGGAAAATGTGGATCGTTTTCTTGTTTAGTAACTTTTATCTACTCTCTTGTTTCCGCATGGAATCCGCCTTACATGGTTGGTTGGGCTATGGTTACGTTCACTGCAGAACAAGTGGTGATTTCCTAGGAAATATTTTCGTACCGATAAATACTGTGTATGACTTTTAGCTGTGTTTACGTGGCGAAATTTTCACCGAACTACTCCTAGGGTTTTTCTTCTACATTCCGAGAGCCCATCACACGTGCATGTATCAATTTGGAGGGAGACTTTGAATACTGTATAGTGACTTTTTTATTGACACTTGGAAATATATCAGCTGTGCGCGTTTCCTCCCGAAAAAGATTGGTCCTGTGTATGCGCGTTATATTGTGTTGCCCTCATCTCAAGCTAGCTCAGCGATCATGGATGCCTCGCAGTCCTTATCAAGCTCATCAGAATAGCTAGTAGCTATTTCTGCAATGCTTGTCGAAATGAAATCTCAGCTTGATGACATGGAGATCATCAAGGAGCTTAATGCGTTTCGGGTACGGCAAATTATTGACGCGTCATCCAACTTGTCAGCAGTGGTTTCGGGGTTTACTGCAGAGGTTAGCACCCTTAGCGAACGTTGTACGTCCCTGCAGGCCAATGTTATCTCCATCGATCAACGGCTTGGCGACGTTGATGACGAGCAAAGAGGAACGTTTTGATCGTCTCTTCCAGCAACTTCACAGGCCGGAAGTCGTGGTCTCAGGACTGCCTGCTATTACTGAACTTGATCTTGTTAGTACGGTCGCAAAGCTTGCTATTGCTCTGGGTGTCTCTCTCCAACTCACTAACATTGTAGACGTCTTCCGCTTATCGGCGCGGGATGATTCGCGGCCATCGTCGCTAATTATTCGTTTATCCTCAGTCCTTATCCGAGACAAGTGGATGACCTGTAAGAAAGCGAAGCCGGTGCTGTTTGCAGTGGACGTTTATGGTAGTCAGCCTCGCACTAAGGTGTATGCCAATCAGTGTCTTTCCGCCAACAAGCTGCGACTATTGGGGCTAACCCGTACGACATCCAAATCCATACCTGGGGCCTGGGCCTGAACTCGTCATTTGACCAATCTAGATCAAGAAGGTTTCTTTCACCTTGCCGTTAAAAGTCCTGCGTGAGGATGACCACTGTTGTCCATCCGTGACACCAGGCACCGGATGTTGGGATGCTTGTGATCCCTTCATGGGTCGTTTTCCGTTCTGCGTATTCTTGGTACCTTTTAATTTATTCCAATATTCACAAGCCTTGCAGTATAAAGATTTATACAAAAAATCAAATACTTTTGAGGAATAATGTCCATTAAGGGTCACTTTACCATAGGCCGAAGAAAAGTCACATTTTTGCGAAGTACCGTCTCCAGAGATATTAAGATTGATGGATTTTTATTTTCTTCATTCAAATCTTTCTCTTCATTTGCTGCAGTTTTTATTGAAAATTCATAAACTACTTTCGCGACCTGGTGAATATGTTTGACACCATAAGAGGTTCCGAAAGCAGGCTTCAGCAAATCTATATAAGTGCGCAGAATTTTTCAATTTGCCTCCAACTTATTCCAAATAATCGAAAAGCGAAAATTATCCGTCGGTTTAGATCGTAAGTTGGGTCAATTTTGGTGTAAACCAAGACTTTGCACTATTCACACGTAATTATCAATTGATAACCCAATCCAGCAATGTTTGCATCTCTGAATCTCACTTCGCCAGTCTTGCAGTTAACAATTTTATTAATGGCAGAAAAAATTGCCAGAAAGTTCAGTACGAGGAAAAGACACATTTATCTCTACATTCAATTTTACTGCTTTTCAATTTTTTTTTTCTAGAACTGGTATTTCTATCTTCGCTCCTCGATACCCAGCATTTCGGCAGAGGCTGTTTTCATATTTTATTTACGCAAGAACTTCCATCGGAATATTTTAAACACTTCCTTTCAGAATGAGTTGGTTTCGATATACTTTTACATTCTAATACTAGACATGTCAATCTGTACGGCAGCACTAATTGTGAGCACCTAACAATAAGTAATGCTCACAAATATCTGCTCTGCTTTATAGAGGTGAACGACTGTAAATTTACTATCAACAAGGATCCGGCTGTATTGTAATGTACCCTGCATTGTAATAGGTTGATATATCCAAGAATTATTATTAATTTTCAATGATATTTGCGATAAATAAATCTAATTTTCATTATGCTGGCACAAACGATAAGTAACGTGAGAGTCGACTATACTATATTTGACCCTTCGTGTGCACACGTCATTTTGACCACGCAACATGCACACTGGGTCCAGTAGACAGTTCGTGAAATATATTGGACGCCATTATTAGTATCGCGTGTTTTGAAAAATAAAAGATCACGCTTTATACTTTGAACATTGTATAACACAACTGAAATAATTTTTGTATTTAGAATTCTAATAAATCTTAAAATGACTCAAACAAAATTATGATTTTGTGAAAACGAAAGTTTGCTAAACTAATTATAATTTTCTAATTTTTCGTTTTTTCTAATACATTTTTAGGATTATGTGTCAGAAATCTTGTACTTTCTGGACCAAGCATGTAATCTTTGTTGGTTTCAAAAAGTATAATTGTTTTGAAGAATGAATTGTGACGTTAAAATATTGCGTCACGAATTCCCGGAGAGAATAACTACGTGTATCGATCAGGTACGTAGTATCGTCTCTCGGGGAATATCGCAATACGCACCAGCCAAGAACTTCAAGGTCCAAGTAATAATTCTTATAGAACTTGGGTTAACTTTATCGTATAATTATTGCATGCATCTCCTACCCGGTCACTACTATGCCGAGGGAATCATATGTATTATATGGACCAATAGCAGCCTCGCAATCAGTATCCCAGAAAGGAACTCGCCACCGGTTATACAAGGGATGGTTGATGACTGTCAGAGATATTCGACGTCCCCACCCTGCAGGAGACGATTCCCGAATAAAGTAGGGGTTAAGCAACGCAGAAGGCATCGTCATAGACTATGTCGTATTATTGCAGCATCGCCAGTACTGAAGAGGAAGGCAATTCCGTGAGCTACTCTCTCGAGGCGTCGTGAGCCTCCGTCACCCATCAGTCCCGACCAAAACTGGACAAAGATCACTGCCAGAAAAGGTTTTGTGGAGAATTCGTCTAAAAGATTATTACCTGTTTTCACCTAAAACAATTCGACTAAAAAACAATTTGTCGAAAACATTTCGTCTAATAACAATTCGCCCAAGAAACGGTAATTTTTCGAGTTGGGGCTTTCCCAATTTTTCGAATTCTTTATACAGCCAGGAGAGCGCTAGTCCATCCTCTAGGCAAAATCCCTCTCGCGATAATTCTTTCCTTGGTAGCCGTCTTGGCCAGGTGCGCGCTTACAAGTTTCCATTGTTGACTTGCAAATTATTGTATCGTTCACGGTAAACGTATCGCTTCTCTATGAACGAAATCTTCTCCGTCAACGTGGCTGTTGCCAAGGCGCAATTATCAGATCTATGTTGTTTATTTCCTCCTGATTTCGGCCTAGGAGAAGATTGCGTTTCGCCAGAAGGAAAAGATTCCGTACCTTAGAACCTGAACATTATATTTTTTGATTGTCTGTGTATGTTAGAATAATTAGCTGTCAACTCTCGGTGATTTTCGAGAAATGTTCAAAGAAGATGTGAACTACGCTTAACGTGTGTTCATATAGTAGCGTATCTTGTGTTTTCTCTTGTCTAATATTCTCTATATCTAGTTCGTTCCTATTATATAAAATTGGTCACATTTTTTTTATGTCTATACTTTCCTATTCGTCATTCCACATCGCTCGGTCCTTTGTCAAAACCTCGTATGAATTTCTCGTAATGACCATCACGCACATGTTTCGGTATTGCGATCAAACTATAATGTCATAAGAGAGTAAAAAACTATCGAGCCCTTTCGATCTTAGGAATAGCGTTTCGTATTGTCTAATTTCACATTTCTATTGTCTCATATATCCCGTAAGGGATCTAGTCTCGCATAATTCCGATTTATTTCCTATTTGTTTTCTCGAGCTTGTTTACTTTATTTCCAAGATCCAAATAAAGTGCTCATTGTTATTCTAGCTGTTGTCAACGTCGAGATTCGGTCTTTTCTTTTTTTCGTGACTCAGAGTTGCTCATACTAACTCGCGAAATACTCCGAGGTTGAATCCCTTGTATTTCGAAACATGAAGCTACATGGAGACGTCGTAGTTAAACTCCTTATGTACTACAATACAATGAAACGAAATTTTATTATATAAAAAGGAAGAATGAAGAGCATCGATAGGTTATCGTTGTAAGTTACCACAATTAAAAACCTTTTACATATTTATTTTACCATTTACCTTTTACTGCATTCAGGTGGACGAATTATATTGAAAAATATATTTTAATACAATCTCGGGGATTGTACAAATTTATATGTGTGTCAATGCATTATAATTACAATCTCTACTTTTTTCAAGTTCTAAAATTTACGATGCCACATATGTAATAGAGAATTACATTCTGTACCTTACCTGGAATCTTATAGTAGATAAATGGAAAATATTTACCGTAAACAAAATTTAAATATCGTATTACATATTGTAATGTGACGTTGGCGACTCGTTACCAAGGCCCTGCACCTCCGCGCACCGCCGACGGTACGGCGGTGCCTCCAGCCTCCATTTCCAAGGGGTGCGTGGGTCCGGGATTCAGAAGAAGGACACGGGCAAAAATAGTGGACCGTCGGCGGAGACACGTGATCCTTTGGGTTGAGAACCCCTACGCAAGGGGTGCCCAACTGCTGGAACGCACTGTCGGTACTCTGGGAACTTTAACCGATCACGGTCCAAGTCTCCGCGGGGAGGGCGTCGGCAGAGGGGATTATTTTGCATTGCCACGGGAAGTGGCAAGGAGGTATTTCCGGAAAGCGTGAATTCTGGAGTAGAGAGACACCTTGGGTGATCGACATACCGAGTGTCAAAATAGTACATTATGATACAAGTGCGGGACGTTGAATGTTGAGGATCGTCACACGAGTAGGAATCAACAACCCGCACGCGTATCATATCCTATTTTTTGTAACCCCTGTAAAGGGAAGTTCGTGACATAAGAAATATTGAGAGGCAGCAAGATTCTGGAGGAAGGGGGTGGGGTCCGGGGTGAAACCCCGGTAGGGTTGACGAACGGAGCCCCCATGGAGGATTCGGGGGGCAAAGCCCTCGGAGAGGAAAAAAACCGAACCAAAAAGATTTACCTGGGCTGTAGAACACTGCGTTATGTGCTTTTTCAGGTGTGACACATTTTTGTATATTACATGTAAAGAACAAGTGACCTTTGGAATTATGCATATTGCAAAATTCTGAAGCATGATTCGTTTATTAAAAATGTACTAATTTTACAAAAAAATGTAAAACAATGACAACAATGTCAATGACACTTTTATGAAATTATTTTTAAATCTCAAAAGAAACAAGAATTTTTTCAGCTGCTCTTGCGTGAATGTATTCGCTTTTCGATTTTTGTAATTTTTTGAATTTTTCTTCTAGAAATTAGTCAATCGCACATAAGTGCCGATATTGAATTTATCGTGAGCATTTATGGTATATTTTAGCATAGAATACCGAGCCCATAGTGTAGGAGGTGCCAGTGTCTCTGCCTGCTTCTTGAAGAATCAACAACACTTCCTCGCAGCACGACTTTGTATTTCTGCTTTTTCTCCACGTTTTAAATTCGTTGTACATTTTTGTATATTTGATTCTTGACACATCCGGCAGCGTGGCTAAACTGGAATCTTCAGCCTCCTGTTGAATGTCTGCAGGTACAAATTCCGAATCTTCGGAGTCACTGTCGCAATTATTCGCAAACATTTTTTTAACTTTTTTTCAGAAGCATGACAAAGTTGCGTACCAGGCGAACTAACCTAAACGCTCAACTTATCAGCTGACGATATTATGCTAGTTGCTATTCGTTGCGCCCGGTGACTCCTGATTGGTCGCGAGAACTCTAGTGAAACTCTCGACCAATCAGGCAGCTCATACTGTTGGATCACGCGACCGGTGGCTTCAGATTGGTTGCGATAATTCTTGCCACCAATCAGAAACTAGCGGTTCCCTTAATTTCCGTGCGTGGAATACAGCAGCCAAACACTTTCCTTCAAAGTATGCTTGATGATCAACATTCCCACACGAAATTTCGTGCGGGAATGTTATGATTCCCGCACACTCTGACTTCATCAAGAATCGGCCATTCTTTGGTACATAAACTGCGAACTTCCCGTACAGTGTTGCAAAAATTCTGAGCTATCGAATAATCGCGGATTGCGATTATCGGGATTTCTCGTAAAAAACCAGGGTGCTCTATTTTGATTTATCCGATACAGTGCACGAGGGTGGCGGAGTGAATGGTTCGCCCAGTGTCCAGGGGATGCCCTCGTGGAACCAGGACGTGGCACCGCAAAAGGAAGGAGGAAGGACACGGCCACCGCACGTTGGATTATTAAGGGATTTATGGGACAGCCAGTTTTCGATAAGTACCGCAAAGACGGTCTTACTTAGAGAATATCTTGCGAGGAAAGATACCCGAGGGAGAGTAATACGGACATACGGATGCCTACGGAGGCTCCCGATGTCAGAGGGCAAACTCCCTGAGAGGAAGAGGAAACTCGTCTCCAATGAGACCTGTTAGGTTCGCGAATCGCGCCGCGAAGGGATCGGAAAATTCGGTAGGAAGACCGAAGATAGGGGCAGGTCTTGGGGAGGCTAACCATGATGACTCGGAATAGTCGTGAGCCGCCGTTGGGGATTGCACTGTATACTACGGGATTTGTTTGTACCCTGCGTCGTTTAGTAGGATGTAATAAACAAAATAAGATAATATATCCGATGCGTAATCATTTTGCGCGCCTATCCGCCGACTCTGGAATTCTCTCTCGTCGCTTTCACGTTCCCCTCTACCATTCCCAGCGCGCTGAGGCTGAGCCGCTGGGAAATTTGGAAATTGGCTGTGATGAGAAACAGTGGTGCGGGAAAGCCGCATCTGGCGCCCAACATTAAGAGTTCTTTCGTTTTTTGGATTTCAGCATCCTGGGAGCAGTCACGGATTATTTGTAAGCCATGCCGATATACGGTATATGTCACAATACATATTGTGACGTTACAATTTTTAAATGCACGTCACAAGGCTGAGATACCGATAGGATAAAGTGCGGGTTGGGTTTTTAACCCGCGGGGGCAATCGTGTCCAGTGGCGAACGCGCGTAGGACCACTTTAGAATTTAGTATTTGATATCTGATAGCGTATTTTGTATTGCATCTCTATACGCGCTGCCTCGACATCATCAACTGCTGCCTATGGAGGGGAGACTGCCTACTATGATCCAGCTCGGAGCCCAGTTACCTTTTGGGAATCTACCGATGCAGAGGAGGGATCGCCTACTACTTCAGTTGCCTCCCAGGCCGGAATCATCACCAATAATACGTCCGTCTGTCAACCACCAACAAGAAGTCCATTTACGAATTTATCTACCTGGACCGGGTCTGGCCACCTTCTGCTACCTTCAACTGCCTCAGCTACCTCTAATAGCCGAACATCTTCACCATCCACGAGAAAAGGGTCAACCACGCCACCATCGAGCTTCGTAGAATAAAACGTCTCCATGTGACATAATTGACATGAACCACACCACGACGTGAAACTCAGGGTGGTGTCTCACTACGGGCGAAGGATGGTCTTGCGAACCGTACCTCAGCAAATGCTTCCGAGGGTGCGCATGGGACTTGAACTGCCCAATAGCTACCTGCGGCCAAGGACTCACTTGTCTTGCGGCGGAACATCTTTTTCTAATTGTCAAGAATTTGTGAAATGTGGCGTGATTCACGAATTGCCAATAACCGTACGAGAAACGGGACTCGAGTGGGAAGTAGACACCCTAGCTGCTATCTACGGGTCCTGGATCATCTTCTTTCGCCGTGGGACCATCTTCAGAACTGGATGCAGAATTTGCCTACTGCTAACTAGTCGCGTGTTTTTATCTTTAACTAGTATCTCGATGTATCTCAGTCGTACTTAAGTCTCCTGTGCTATCTTTTTTCTATCTGCTGAGGTCAGCTTTCTTTCTTCTATAACTAATCACGAATCTCTTGGACAGTTCGTTTAACGTCACTACCTCCGTTGTGGGCTACTCAGTGTCTCTTCTAGTATCTCTGGCCCATCGACTAGTAGTCGCCCTTACGTAGAGTTTCGCTACCGTGCTTGAATTAGTCTTTATTATTACGATACCTTTCAGTCTTTACTTTCCTTGTAATGGTTCCCTCGATTTCGGCTCTGACGCAGGGCCGCGCATTTTCAATATCTCTTTTGTGATTCCTTCTTGATTTGTATTATTCTTTTAGAGTATTTTTCGTTCTCCCTGTAAGCGCCTTAATGTTAAGCTATTTCTCGTGCCGGAAATATCCAAGTGCCGCTACGTAAAGCTCGCAAAACTTTACACGTGTGAGCAGCTCCTTCCGGATCCACTACTGTGGATTACGGCTCGAGAAACTAGCGTAACATATCAGATAAAACATTTTAATATTTGGCACTGTATTTCCTTTCTTTTACACTTTTCGACGTACTCGATCTCTCTAAATTTATTAATATTCATCACACGATTTTGCATTGGTAAATTATCGAAGGTTAACCATTTGTCGTGCTTTCTGTAGGCCCTATACCTCTTTAGGATATTATTGTAGGACTGTCTTGTGATGCAGTCTTAGAATAATGCTCATTTCCTACGTCGTTGCTGTACTATCTTAGCGCCTGTGCATCCGCCTGCTTCCTGTAATCGTTATTAAAATTTTGTTGAGACAAATTGCCTAGGATAATAAATTTACCAAGTTTGCTATTAACATCTTGCTTTTTGCTTCGCTATAAAACCCTGCCACTCTCCGGTACCTTTCAAGGGCTGAGTTAATTGGACTTCCGCAACGACTGCCTGGACCAGTGATGGATTTGAGTAGTAGGTTTTACCTATCTTGTGCCTGCCTTTATTTTCTATCTTTACTTGACGTCCCTGAACGTCTGGCACCCGACGACTATCGTTTTATAAAATACCTCTATACCTTCCCTTCGGGTACTCCAGCTAGATTCGGGCAAGTGGACCGAAGGCAATACTCTCTCTATTCTACCGTCTCTAGTTTACGTTACTTCGGTAGGAAGGGAGAGACGTTACAATATTTGTTAAAACATATAACGTCGTACTAATAAACAATAGAGAATTTTGTTACTTAAAATTCTGTTCTTTAAACTTAAAAACCTCTTCTACCTTCTCTAGTTTGCGTTACTTCGGTAGGAAGGGGGCGTTGTAATATTTGTTAAAATATATAACGTCGTGCTAATAAACAATAAAGTATTTTGTTCTTTAACACATTAAAGGCAGGAGTCGTAGTACTACGATTTATCTCGACTGTAACTTAAAGGCGGGAGTCGTGTTTAGTTCTTTTTTAATATTTTTTGTAGTTTTAAGAGTTTAAATAAACTTTTTTGAGTCTAAATTTTTTTTTTATTACACAAAATATCGCCCGCTCTAGGACGAAAAACGAGGCGGTCGCCGCGTTACCTAGCATATTTTCGTCAAGATCGCCTTTAATGTGTTAATATTTAAAACCTATTCTACCTTCTCTAGTTTGCGTTACTTCGGTAGGAAGGGAGAGACGTTACAATATTCGTTAAAACATATAACTTCGTGCTAAATTTTGTTTTCATATAACAATCGAAAGCGGCTTTATAACGAGATTCGACAGAGTATTCTCGCTGTGGTGGGATAACAACTTTTGATATTACCGTAGTAAATGTAAAAGAATCCATCCATACCAATAAATTCGATTACAGAGAAGTGGTTCGATATTGAAAACAATATTTTATATGAGATTCGGATCGGAAGAAACTACTCTGAACTTTACTCGAATTCTCTACTGACGTGTCTTACCTTGAATCTCAGCCATATGAAAAGAGACGATAAAAAGAGCAATTCTTTATTAGAGTTTGTGTCGAGTGTTTGTTATTGAAAACTTTTAATTCTGAATATTAAAACTTTTGAAGTCTGTGGGTATAAATCAACAAAGTTTCGAATATTATATTAATAAATGGACACAAATAACACAATATTAACAAATGGGACAAAAATATTCATAAAATAGAAAGGCCAAAGAAAAATAAATTGTAAATTTCTAGGTTAATTTTCTTATTCAATTATGTGTAATGTCACATAACACTAGACTAACACGTGTAATAGTATGACGCTAGATTCTAATTCAAGCAAATATAAAATATTACATGTGTTTGAATATAAACAACTCTTATTCATATTTTAATAACAAAATTTACCTAGAGAAATTTACAGTTCATGTTACGACGTGATACTAATGGATCGCTGTGTGGCTCACGAAAGAAATTCAGAGCTCGCAGTTATTTGATTGTTTATTAAATTTATTGAATTGTATGATTTTATTAAATGTATGGACGATTGTTTGTGGCAATGACAAACTGCATATATTGAGTTAAATTAGAAATATAAGAATTAAATTCTTGCTTTCCAAATCTTAACTGTCTTAAAAAAAAGAAAGCGGACGCCTCGCAATTATCTTACCCTAAGAGAAGGGTGGCAGAGTAGCCAATCAGTACTCAGAAGAAGGAAAGCGACAATTCAGTTTCGGTAAAAATTCCTTGAAAATTATAAAATAACATCTGCTATCCACTTGGGCATGGACAATTTTGTCTTTGTAAATATAATAAAATTTACGCCCGGCCCTGACCCATTTGGACGCCACGTCTCCTTATCTCTAACCAGTCGTAAATTTGTAAAAATATTGGAACAATCCCAAAAATGATTATTTATTATTAATTTATATTTTACTGAAATGTTTGAAAAACTTAAAAGGTCATCAATGTAGCGTCCGCGATATAACAGTTCATTTTATTTCGCGAGTAGAAAATTACCAGGGTAGCCAAGATAATACAGGATTTAACGAGGCTTCTTCATTAAAATCAATTGATGCTGCATATGAGTTAAGTAATACGTTGCTGTGTACGGTGCGTTGCTAGAAATTTCCTAAGATGTATTAATAAAATTGGATTCACAGGGCTACGCAAATGCATTTATTTTGCTTGCAAATATCGGGAATAGCTGTGTATATATAATAAATATATTGCTGCAGTATTATAATATCTAGGATTTTGAAAAACGTGGGCAATTATGTAAAAACTTCCTGTTTTTGACGAACCCACATATTATAATATTATAACCATTTATTTATGCACATAATTGTTATTCATACAGTTGCTCCATGAATATTAATATTAATATACCAAAAGTCAATAAGTAAACGATATAATAATTTCCAAGCTGCTCGAAATACTTTTATTTTTTAAATGTTTCAAGCTAATCTAGGAATTAATTAAAAGAAGCATTAAAATTTTCGAGGGTGCTGAATATTTAATAGTTTTTCATATGATATCTCAATATGTATTCAGACGTTTCGCGGTTTTTGAGGGATGGGAATCGCGAGACATTTTCAGGGGTTTGTGACTGGGCAGGCGTTTTTATAGGAAACAACATTTGATTTGCGAATAAAATAATCGCTATCTATTGTCCTATAAAATTACAGACTAGACTCACTTATCTCTATTGATCACACTTGCACACGCACGTCTATTTTGGACAGTGTTTGTTGCTATACCGCAGACGGCAAGGAGCGTATGTTGCTATCTTCTTTCCTTATACTATTCAGTAGGAATGGGAAAGAGATGGCTGGAACCAGACTTCAGCAGACTGTACGATGCGTCCGATGATTGTAGGCCAGCTGATGATAAGGAGGATAATGGTTCGGGACTCACGGATGATCACGATGATCCCCGTTTGACGATCTATTATCTTTTGGATGGGTTTTTGCTCAGACAGCTGCTAATCACAATGACGTTGGGTGCTGAGTCTCTTAGGTGGGTTTTTTTAGTGATGCTGTGGATCTGTACTCCTGACAGTTCTATTACAATATCTTCACTGCAGGTTGATACAGACGTAGTTAGGATGACCTTCCTGATACTAAGGGGGGTATCACAATGCTTCCTTAGATCCGGTAAGGACAGTGGAGAGCTCAGATAGCTACTAAATCACATTGATATTGGGAGCTGAGCTTTTTGTGGATTGGTGTTTGCTGCTAGGTCGACTTATGACAGTTCCGGTATAATGACTTTGTTGCAGGAAATCTACAAGGATGGCTGATTCTCTGATACAGAGATGAGACACAATGCTCTCTGAGACCAGAAGACGCTTAGGATGAGCTCCCACAGTTTGCAGTACAATTACTGTGCATTCGTTTGCTCTGGACTACAGGATTGTTTTGAATATCTGGTCGATTTCTGACAGCTCCGGCATAATGACTTTGTTGCAGAAAATCTACAAGGATGGTTGATTCTCTGATACAGAGATGAGACACAATGCTCTCTGAGACCAGAAGTCGGGTAGGATGAGCTCCCACAGTTTGCAGTACAATACTGTTCACTGGTTTGCTCTGGACCATAGGATTGATTTCCTAATTGATTTATCTTAATTAGTCTTTTGGTTTTACACTTGTCGTATTGACTGGTTTAGATCAAAGTGCTTTCCTGCCGAGGAAGCCGCTGCTTATATCCTCGGAAGGAATACGTTAATTCTAGTGGGGATAACAATTTTAGTGATCCTGATCTGTCGGAATTTGATTTAAGAGTTTAATTCGATTAATCGGTTTAGTGGTTGGTAGAAATACCGGCTTACTGGTATTTCTATTGTTTTTCGTGTGAACTTGATGGCGCTTGGGAACTTGTTTATTTTGATTCCAGTTGCTATGACTGGTCTTGGGTTCTTTGAAAGTTAAATGTAATAATTTCTAATGTGCTATCCTTATGGTTGTCGCTATGACTATTTTCAAGGGAATTATGCCATATTAGGGATTTTAATGGTTTTATTTTTCCTTTCCTTTATCCGCGTCGTTGTGGGAGGTCGATAGGAATTTTTGAGGAGTTTTAGGATTTCAGGAGTTTTCTCAAATACAATCATGCACATCCACGGTGCGCTATGCACTTTTCTGTGGGGCTCTTGATGCATCCATCATTGAGAAGGATAATTGGGAAGGAAAAAGGATAAAGGATAGGCGGGTATAAGGATGGAACGTTACAGTATATTGTGACCTTATCCTTAGTTTTTACAAGACCAGGGCTGAGGTCAGTCGCAAGAACATCTATCTCAAAGGGGAGGATAAGTAAAATAATGGAACACGGGGTTAAAATAAAAATAGTATAATTAAGCAATAGGAAAAAATACAAGCAAAAAAAAAGAAACAAAAAAAAACTAAAAATACGCAATGGGCTATAGCTAAACGGAAATCAAAACACCATCAGGCAAGGGAGCCCCCGCTAGGAGCACGCAATGTCTCGGCGGAAGCTTGGGACTTTAAACTCGAAGGTAGGAATGGGGGTAGGAATGGGCAAGTGGATAGGAGGGAAAGGAGGGCAAGAAGGGCTTATTAGATCTAGGTATTATCTTCAACACCAAAATTTGAGCGCCAGCTACTGTTATAGTGTAGCACCGACGAGTTACCTCGGCAGGTCCCCGAATATTTACTTAACTCAACTCAAAATTGCACGGCTAGCGGGGGAGAAGAGAGGTGTTTCAGAGAGAACGTATCTAAGTTCAGTTGTCCTTACAGCCATAGACTAGGGGCCTTCTTTTATGAATGCAGCATCCAGCGAGAGGAAAACTCCGCTGATGTACCCTGGCAGCCACTTATGGGGTCTTTCTACCTTGTTGGGTTCAAAACAAAGGTTATTTTTGGGAATGTATTTTACTCAAATTTATTTGATCATTTTCATTTTTGGCAGATATATTTATTCAAGTTTCCTTCTACTACATGTTAATTTCTATCTGAAAATATTAAAAATTTCGGAAATTACATGGTGCTAATGGGAATGATCGAAAAAATATGTTCCTCGATGGCATTATTGTAACTCTCGTTATTATTTTGCGTATAGACACCTAAGCATCTTCCTGTCCAATCATCAGATCATAGATCTATGTATATAGGACGCAGAACGTTTTCAACTTTACTGGAAAGAGGAGCAGGGCAGTGGTAATGGTCCAATTTTCCTTTAGCCTCTGCGCGTCTCCACTTGCACCAAGAATCCATTCCGGGCGGACAATGCTCATGGTTCGACTTTCATCCATTCAGCATTTATGAAAGAATGTACCTCAAATTGCATTTTGCATATCGATTATCGATGACTGAGTCCGAATATTTTCTTATAGCCAAACTGTAATATGTACTCAGATCTCGAATGAACTCATCTGCTAGTTTCCCCTTGCCTTTGCCTCCAATCCCTGCATATTTTTTCGTTGCTGAGCCTCAAATCCATCTGCCTCGTTACATGTCCTACGCAGTTTTTTTTTAAATATGGGAAATTCATCTCCATGTGGATTTTCTGGTAAAAGTGATTTTATAGCGTATACCGAAACGATCATTCGATCTTTTGAATATCTAAATGACTATCAATTTCCATTTTTCCCGCACTTCCTGAATGATTATATGCACATTTTTTCTCATGATTTTCTTTCAATTCTTCGTGCGCGTTTGTAACTTCTCTATGTTCCTAATCATTACATGATTGGCAAAAACTTGATTTAACAATTACGTCCAGTACCTTATTGGTTTATTATATTATTATTCCAATCACACTGACTACTCCAAATACCGAAGAAAACGTTCTTTTGTTCCATGTTCCATCGCCAGAGGCACTGATCTCGCTTCCTGCTTCCGCGCTTTTTTCTTTCTCTTCTTCAGCTGTCTTTTTCGTCTTTACATCAAAAACAACTTTTGCAGAATTCTATACATTTTCTACACACGAGTAATACGTATTGATAGCCATCCCTTGACCAATGTCCATCAGACCACAAAACAAACATATTCCTTGTAAACCGACTCCTAAAATACGCATTGACAACACTATTCACCTATTTACTTTGAATGACTTGTTGTCAATTTTCAGGCAAAAAGAATTTCACATTCTTTACATTTTAATATAACGCTAAAAGTCGAATACAATGAAACCAAGTGAATAATGCGGTAGCCGTTAGTTGGATCGGCCGTATTAATTTCTCCGCAAAAGTACTTGTAAAATTTGTCTCTTGTTCGTTTGAAAATCTGCTGCCGTAAAATTTTCTCTTCTTATATTTCGATGCAGGGCGGTCTTTACCTTCTTTATTAAACATTTTGCCTTAGAAATTAGTTGAAACAATCCGCATGCGTTCAGATTCAGGGATGTACAGTGAATAGACGGAAGGTCCAGAGACAGCTTCCTATGGAATGTCCCATGAAATGTTCTGCACATACAAAGTACGCGCAAGAGTCTCACGGAAAACTCAGCCCTCAATGATATATAATAATAGAATTGGTAAAATGCACTCCGATTTCCACCTGCGCGTCTTTCTCTTCCAGTAGCTTTACAAGAAACAATTCTTAGATTTTCCGTTTAAAATTTTGCGAACATATTTTTAATACCTCAAATTTGAAAAGAAATGAAAAAATAAAGATTTTTGTGACCCAACAAACTAGAAATCTCCCATAAGGCAGACTCACCTTGGAGCGTTCGACGATCTGGCGACTCGATGAAGGATCCTCCTAGCATCGGCGGCAGAAGTGATGAAGGTCCTTTCTGACGACCCGGTTGGATGGCCACCGGAAACCGAGGAGTCCCGTCCCGGGTACTCCGTTCATCTCTCGTGCAAGAGACTGGCTCCTGTGGCTGGGGAATATGCATTAGCTAGTCGACCCGTTCAATAATTCTTCCGTGGACTCCACTGACTCGTTCCCTTCGTCTGGCGATAGGCTCATCCTAGGCGCTGAGGAGGAGGCAAAGGCGATGAAGTATCGGAAAGATCGCAAAAAAAAATAGGAAAAAAAAAGCAGAGAAGCAGAATGGATAGCAAAGTGTAGAATGATAGGCGGAAGAGACAACAGATACTAACGCATGAGAAAATAAAAAAAAAGCGGGTTGGGAATGTCGGGTGACTGTCGTTTGGAGTATGGTTGTCAGGATTTCGATTCCCTACTCCTAATATTCCGTTTGGGACAAAATTTCTCAAACATACGTCACACAACATACTACTGTGTAGAGTGTTAAGTGTACTGTAAAGGCAATTTATAGAGATATCATACTAGCATTGTTTCTTATATGGCAGTGTTACACGTGTCGGTGTATTTAGTATTAAGCAGGGTGGACTTCCGAAATTTTGTCTCGTTCTGTCTATCATCCTTCGGCTTTTGATTTCTGTTTCTGGCTTTTCTTGCTTTTTCCGTGCATTTTTCTCTCGCGCACACGAGCCTACCTACGGCTATCAAAGACCTGGATATTATGGAGATTTTGGAGCTGTGAATAATTATAAAGAATCTTTTGGAGCATTATGGAGACCACTTGAGATTTTGAGAGATTTTGAGAGATTCCGGAACTACGTCGCCACATCGCCCAAGGAGTCTTGCCGCTGCGCCACTAGCAGAGCAAACGGCAGATAACGGAGTCCCGTGATAGGACTCCCCTTCTAATCCAATGGCCGTTTATTTGGGGTGCCCCTTGAATCACCGCCCCCCCTCGTCGCAGACCGGACGTCGGAGATGCTTCCCCCCGTCCCGCCGAGCTGCTCCTAGGCGAGCTGACTCCACTTGGCCGCCGGAAAACTTATAGAGGAGGCAGCCTACTCGCTGGACCCCCGCATCCCGTCAGACCTGGGAAAGGCTCACTGCAACGATCCACCTCGGCGAACCTCGACAAAGTCCGTCGACTCTTGGCAAAATCCGCCAAGTCTCGTCATCCCTCGTCAAGTTCCGGCCGTATTCGTCAAGTCTCGGTTATCATCGTACGTCTCCAGGTCCTACTCCTGATTTTTGATCTTGATTAGCTAATCAATTGGCTTATTTGGAGATTTAGTGTAGGGTGCGCTGACCTCCTAGGAGAGCTCACCTGAGTGTCACGTTCAGTTACGTCGGGGAGCGCCTTATGGCTATATCTATTTTTCTTGGTGAGAATCTTTCGTTAATTTATAATGTGATTTTTGGAACTTAGAGAATTAACCGTCTAGGCCTTCTGCCTATTCGACGATATTGTGAATTTTGTGTTATCTGAGAGCGAAGCACTCACTGAGAGCACCCCTTTGTGAGTGTTTGGTCCCTGATTTAGTATTTAGAAAATTAAGGAGGGTTTCTTGCCTGGTGGTGTCTCCCTCTGAGTCTTACGTTAGGATTAGGTTAGATTTACGTTTTGGGACTTTCGACACGTTTGAGACTTCAGAATTTTAACAGCAAGGCTATCCGAATTTCCTGATGCAGATATTAAGACCGGATGCTTCGCACCCGCGGCATTCCGCAAGGAATACCTGGCGCCCAACACCTATCTTTTTTTTAGTTATCGCTAGTAGAGACAGGAGAGTTCCGTTTTGCGAAGAGCGCTTGAAAATTGTGATTCGATGAATCGTCCAAAAATAATAAAGTCGCATTACATATGAATGTCTGACATCAATATTACATACTGTGACGTGAACTTTTACATTCCTGCCGTAAAAACTCACTCGGATTAGGGAATTGGTTTAAATAACTCCTGAAAATGGCTCCAAAAGTTTATGTTAGGATTAAAGGTCCTCCGGACACAAGGTTATTAAATTACAGAGATTACCTCATTGACGAGTTTTTAGGCAGGGGACGTATCGGCCAGAAGGGGTTGTGACATCGCTGCGAATCCCAGTGATCTCATTTGGCGGCTTCCAGCGGTACGAGCACGGATATGAGTCTCTCTCGCACAGGATTCATCGTAACGTCACGTGAAAAATAGGGATAAGGCAACCTCTAGGGCTTGGAGACCTTGCTCCGGACCCAAACCAGTCATCTTGAGTTACGACGTCACAAGCTGGAAAACATATTTTTCACCTTTTATAGAAACTGTCAACTTTCTGAGACACACTTTGGATGAATTTGCTTCCTTGAATGGGGTCAGGCGTTTACCCGGGACAGTGGGGCTCTGACGCCCAAGTATCGTCCAGATGGGTCATACAGCAATATACGCACCTGGCCGCGGACCAGAGGTTGCCAAATTTCCTCTTGTACTGCCGTGGGACAACACTCGATGTGTCTGATCCTCAGTAGCACCGAGGAATCAAGAAGGAGCCGTCTTCACCACAGACTTCTACGATTCTCTCGCCAGGAAGCAGTCAGTCGTCGCTCAAAGATTTCGAGTGACATCGCCGTCAACTTTGGTCAATTTCGTCCCTGACAGTTTTCTTGCTTATGAGTATTAACCATCTTTGTCCAATAATTCGCTGTCAACCATCAACCGCCGAATTCCAGAATATTCGAACGTGTGAGTGGGGGTTCGGGGATTCCTGAAGAGCCAAGCCATGGGTCCTCACTCGCTTACTTTTGGAGCGCTTAACCTGGTGGAAGGAAAGAGAGAAAAGTATGTATGATATCAAGTGTTTTATGCAAATTACTTAAAGAACAACTGTTCTACCATTAAAACAAGAAACGACCTATATAAACGATATTTATCGTGTACCCAATGATAGTATATTAAATTATAAATAAGTAAATAAGAATTTCTTCAACATAACAGTGTATACCTATATACATCCACAAAACACTCATAACCCATATAACAATAAGCTTCATCACTAAAGTCGCCACATATAAATTAAGTCACCATCCACAATTCAATATAAAATCACTAGTTAAAATAACTGATCTACCCTTTGGAATTTCTTCACCTTGCGTTTCATCTATTTCTGATAATGCCTCGTCACAAGTGGTCTCGGTATTCAGCGCATTCCTGATGTATGTATATCAGCCCTATGAGATGGTCTAATTCTCCGCAGGATTTAGACTTTTGTCAGGTAATATCGATCGTCGTTATTCATTAATTATTTGCACATAATAATAAATGTTCCAGTGGTCATAATAGGACCTTGTCGCCTATATTAGCAGTAAGAGATGCAATTCAAATCATTTAAATAAACGATCTTGTATTTCTATGTCAGGAATGGATAAATACGTTGCTCGTCCCATAAGTGTTTCTCGCTCGACAGCTAACGAGCGCAAGGGACAAGCAATAGGCCTAAGTGTCTGACGTATGTTTACAAAGAGTGCAGCTACAGGATTGGCGCTGCTCCTGGTGAATAATCTAAATATTTAGAATTCTACTCAGCCGATAAGGCAGAATCGTTACAAGTAGTAAGAGAGATAGATATGAAAAGGAATTAGTGAGAGCGAAGGGAAAGCCATGAGAAAGGAAGCGAGTGAGAATGGTAGGAAGGAAATTCGGGAATAAAAAAATTGAACGATGAAGAGATGGACAAATAGTACAAGAAAGGAAGCAAGCCTGTTCCTCTCTTTGAGCTTTCTAATCCTTGGCGATATTTAGGAAGCTTTTTCGTTATCCATTTTTCATTGGAATAGAATCAATTAACATTTAGGCCTTCCGCCTCAACGACTGGGCTTTTTGAAAAATTCCCTGATTAATCGACGCGAATGCCTTGCCACATGCAAGTCTAAGAAAACGACAGTGCTGGACTTGCATATGAGTTAGTGCATAATAATTTTACTTGATTTTTGCCGCAAGTGCTCCTGACATTTTCGGCATTTTCTGCAGTCCGTCTAACTTCACGCTCTTTTACCAATTCACTGTATTCTCTCGCTTATGTAGCCCAGACTTGATAATTGATATCTCTTGCGTATTTACGTGAACCACATTACAATGATTTCATTATTTATACAAGCCCTTAGTCATACCTCTCTTTTATAACTGCTTTTAAGCGGTTTTTAGTCAAAAGCGATTAGACCATTGTTAAAAGACGCCGTACTCATACCTTCTTTTAAGATCACTTTTAGTTAAAAGCGCGATAATAGAAAAATCAATGTGACGTCGCAAAAACATGGCGGTCAGCGCTATGCGCATGCGCACTTCTTCCGCCACGTATTTCAAAATATGTTTTGATTTTCGTAATACTAAGCTCAGTAGTTTTAAATGTATCGACTTAATGTGAGATTATTCTTCAAGTAATCAACGAACTAAATTCATGGAAATGTTGCTGCCGGCGAAAACAAATTTTCCTAAATTTATTGCAGCAGTTAACTGCTCATCCAAGCGCCACACATTGTTCGACAATGAAAAACGCACTGGATTTCACTTGAATGGACAGAGCATCAAGACGAGCTATTATTCACGTGTCCCTTTGGAGACATTAATCCCTTGCTCCAATTCAACGATTAAAAGAAATGCAATTCTCCTCCACCTCTGGCACCTGTTACTAATTTCACGATCATTATGAACTTTAAACGGGTCAATTTGATTATCAAAATCTCTCAGATTAGCCCAGCACATTGTATTTACTTTGAAAATGTAAACGAGGCGATCGATATTATCGATGGACGCCATTTTGACAGACGGTATACTAACAGAATAATAGTGACCTTACCGACTTTTAAGAAACTAGCGCTCTCTGTAGGTTAAAAGTAGCCTGAAAGCGTCTTAAAAGAGAAGTATGAGTAAGGTCGCTGTCAACTGTTGTCTTTTGACCAGTAAAAGACGACTTTTAGCGCTAAAAGTGACGTATGACTCAAGGCAAAAGTCTTTTGACCACGTGCCTAATACAAGCATGATATAAAATTTTCCTCTAACAGAAACTTACACGGTTGAGCTTTGTAGGTCGATCGCGCGTGTTTACGCTTCTAACTTGCCGCTACCCCTACTCCACGTATCTGAAGTTATTCATACGAAATTTATGGAAATTCCTACTAACAACAAATTAATAAACCATTATTATTAGATAGCTGAAAGCAATCATACAACCTACTTTTTCATTATATTCTAAGTAATGTTTGATACAGTTTACTCTGTATGTTATTTTCTATGTTTCCCCTTTGGCGTTAATTAATGGATGGATTCCTGATTATTAGCAATCAGTGACTATTTCCTATTCGTGAAAAAAGAACCTCAATCGTTTTCTATCCGCGCAACTTACTTTGCCCGATGAAAATTAATTAGTCGCGCGTATTTACTCGTTGGTGATTCATTTGTAAGAAGTCTCTGTACTCATCTTTTCCGTTAGTATGGTAATTCTTATTCTTTCCGCGCTTTTCGCATGTGTAATTTGTAGTGCATTTAGTATTTTTGTTATTTGCAAAATTTGTATTCGAATAAATCTCTCTAAATGTACTAAGCCCATGCCGTGAGTGCACGTAGCGTCTCCGCTCCCCACGATTACACGCTAGACCCGCCCCGTAACTTCCGGCGAGCCCGATGTCCCAGCTCTTGCTGAACGCTGCGTTATAACCTACGCGAGAAATCTGGTCAGCTAAATCGAGCAATTTACGACTTGGCGAGTAATTTATTTATCGTAGAGTCCAAAGAACGAATATGAAGGATTTCTAATTACTAGTAGAATCGGCTTGCATAATTTGCGTACATTTGGTTAGAGCTCTGTAAAGCGTTCCGCGTTGTTAATGTCTTTTTAATTCGTTTCGCGTTAGTTTTAGAGTCAGTAAATCCTTCCGTATTTTAGTTCGAGTGCCTCCCTAATCTTGCCGCAATTAACTTAGATTAATCCTTAGATCAACTTCGTTTGAGTTTACCTAGCTTCTTTCTTTTGGAAATGTTAATCTAGCCTAAGATGTTCACTACGTTCAGTTGATCTGCTTGCCCGTCATTGTATGACTTATCACGTTTTTCCTCTTTATATGACTTAGTCTGTGCCTTTAATTTCTGCTTATTGTCTATACCTGTAGCTTTATGTAATTTTTAAATTAATTTCACTCGACTTTATATAAATTCTCTTTCGATTACTTTATGAATTCAGTTTAAGACTGCTTGTAAAATTGACTTTTATAACGCGCTAAGCTTTCGTGTATCCTCCTATTGTTTTGCTTAAAACTTATTTTCCTGACTATTTTCTTAATCCGCCTATTTCTTTTCTAGACGCCACAAGTCTATATATAGCTATAGCTATAGCTATAGCTGTCAAAACGAGTTTCTGGTGAGCTTTGACTTCAGTTTTCTCTCTTGACCTCTTTGCACCGCAGTGGAACGTTTATTCGGTTAATCCTTGTTCTCTTAGTGATTCTTTCTTGATAGCCTGGTGAACCTTTGTGAACGAGAAACAGGTCATCGGGTCATCAGGCTCTCAATTCCGTTATTTCTATTAGTAATAATTTTTGTGAGACTCTGTGGACGGACGGTCTTAGGACCTGTGAAGGCTTCGTTCGGTCCTGTTAAATAAAAGTTTAGGTTTAAGTTGTAGAGGAGCTTGAGAGTATAGTATACTTTTGCGTAAGAGCGTTTAACACTCGTGGTATTCCGCGAGGGGTACCTGGCGCCCAGCTAATTTCGTGATTCGTTGGAAACAAGAAAAAAATCGGATTGGAATTTCTTTTTGGTGTCGCAAAATTGGACTCGAAATTCTTAGTATTGCCATGAAAATTTAGCGTTCACTGCTGAAGACTTTTTTTGGCGTGAACTAAAAATTGCGTTGCAACACATTATTTTGCGATATAATTAAAATCGTTGCTTGGAATATTCGGGGGGCAATAATAATATCCTGTTCATAACATCTTAAAAAAAAAAAAATTTATTTTTCCCATCTGCATTGGAATTCATAGTCTGTGTCTACCAGGCACGACAGTTACATATTCCATTTATGAAATATGAATACTTACTTGTTTCGAACAGTTTCATTTTAATCGCAAGATTGTATCGAAACACATATCATACGAATTAACGATTACTGAACACATACAGGGTTATGCATGGCAAACGCACCAGCTGAAATTGGCCGTAAATGGGTGATTTCATAAATCATAACAGGGTGGCATCATTAAAGAAATGACAGTTAACGTCGTAACATTGCTGAGATCGTAAATGTCACATTCTTTCATTTGTTTAACGAGGCCACACTGCCTCGATTAACAATATTGTCCAATCGCGTCTAACTTCAGTTGGTGCATTTACCGTGAATAACCCTGCATATCATTGCATTAGACAGTCTGAAAAAATGTACAATTTTTCAGACTACCACACACAAATGCATTATACGGAAACGCATGACCTGCAAAACAAAGAAAACAAAGCGAGAGGGTAGCCACCCCTATACTACAATATACTGTGACTAAAACTACACAGTATAAAAATCTGTCTCATACTGTTCACGCAATGTCTATTAGGTTATACAGGGTGTTACAAAATTCATGCACCTCCGGGGTGTGACTAACCTGTGAAAATTTTTTGTTTTGAAATAAAAACAGGTCAATGACCAATCAGAGCAAAAACCTAACGGAAACGGTAGGCACCTACAAACTTTGAGTTTTCTTTCCTTGCTTTTGTTTCTCGACGGCAACGACGAGGCTGCATATACTAAAGACAGATCACACGATTATTAATTAGTTCATGGTCCGAGAGCCAAGCGCATTTATTGACAGATTGCGAATATTGGCAAAACGCCTTAGCTTCGCACATCAGCTTCACGTGGATTCGCATTGGTTTCGAGCTAGGCGTTCAATCTGACGAAAACCCGTACATGGTGCCTAAAACGTATTGGAATGCTATTTTTATTATAAAGAAAGAGATTAGGTTAGGCCAACTTCACAGAGGTAAGAGTTATTGTTCCAAAAATGCTTATACTAAATTGCAGCCATTTACGACTTCAGATAGCAATGTTACAGTATTATCGTGCATGTTGCATGTTGTAAAAAATACGCACAGTAGTATCTAGTATCAGCAATACCGGAAGCCACCGGAAGCCAATTGCCACGGGAAGTCGCAAAGGATTGCAATTTGTTGCGGGCATTCTAAAGTCGAAATAAAGGTATACATGTACCTGATTTTCTTTCCCAGTCCATTTTTAGCGTTTAAGCATTTTAATAAAGAAAATTAATAATAAAAAGATACTCCTATGCTGAATATCTCGTCTCATTTCAATTTTAATACATTTACTTAATACATATAGCATTCCAATCCGTTTTAGGCACTATGTACGGGTTTTTGTCCAACTGAACGCATAGCTCGAAACAGTTGCGAATCGCAGGTTCCGCGAGACGCTGATGCGTGAAGCTAAGGCAGTGTCCGTAATATGTCAATAAATGCATTTGGTTCTTGGACCGTGAAAAGAATTAATAAGCGCGTGAACAGTCTATAGTATATGCAGCGTAGTCAATGCCGTCAAGAAATAAAAACACGGGAAGAAAACTCAGAGTTTGTACGTGTCGACCATTTCTGTTAGCGTCTCGCTCTGATTGGTCAAGTTTGACCTCGTCTTATTTAAAATCTAAAAATTTCCGGACAAAAATAAGGCATTTTCGATGCCTCCCAAAAACGGTCATACCGTGAAGGTGAATAATTTTTGGGACACCCTATATATCATTCACTGCAATTACAATTTTATTTAACAATGTTTGTGATAATACTATGTGATACGAGTGAAAAACGCGCGCTTTACACGAAGGTTGTGAAGTTGGCCGCATCAGCTAGAAGCAAGTACTGCAGCAGCACGAGTCGAAGACGAGTGCTGCCTGTGGTACACAAGCTGCAGGCGAGTGCTACCAACTTCACACACTTCGTCAAGCAACCGCTTTCTGATACGAGTGTTACATAATACTTTTTGTAACAAATGCACAAGTCCCTGTTTTCATGTCTGCAGTGTTGTAAAAGCATGCGAAAAAGTAACCAGAGTGTTAAAAAGTGTGCATAAAAGTAACTAGAGTGATTTACGCACGCGTAGTATTTTTTTCGCGTGCTTTATTAAAAAGCGCCATTTTCGCCACACTTTAGAAACACGAAAAGGGGAATTTTATATGCATGTGTTACAATAAATATTACGTGACACGCGCATCAAAACAACTACACGATGAAGGCTGTGAAGTTGGTTGTATTCGCCTTCTGCTTGTACTCGCTTCTGGCTCGTGCGGCCAACTTCACAACCTTCGTCGAAAGCCCGCTTTTTTGAACTCGTATCACAAAGCACTATTATGACACCTGTAAGAAATTACAATAATAATAAAAATAATAGCGTCTTTATTGTCAAGATGTTACCGACAAAGGGTGAGAATCAGCTACATAAGTCAAGCCACCTGCTTGGCATTCCGACCCCAAAGTTATCTACTATTTTACAATCAGTATCAGCACGAGTTTCAAAAGAAGAGATTAAACGAGGTGTGCCAAAATGTTTTAATAAATTTGGCAAACATCTGTTCTCGGATGCACAGAAATAAAAATACTAACGCTTAAATGCTTCAAATGTCGATAAACTTTTATTCGCATTATTAAGGGGTTTTAACTATCAAATTTCTGGAATAATCTCTCCAGTGCTAAAAGTCAATCTTTTGAAGGTCGTGCTTCAGAAAGACAATATTTAATGCTACAAACATATTACAACGTCTAGTGAGTTCAAGAGATGCAATTATGGCAGATAAAGGATTTCTAATTAACGATGAATGTTAAGAAAACAGAATTAAACAATCAGACCGCCTTTTCTGCAGAAACAACAACAGCTTTTATCACAAAAGGCGAGGTGGAATAAAGAGATTGCATCAGCAAGAGTCCACAGTGAACGCATAAATCAGAGAATAAAGTAATTTCGAGTCTTAAATCATAAATTACCATGGTATTTTATTAATTATACTGACGAAATATTCGTAGTATATTGTGGACTTGGTAATCTGTGTACTTCAATTTTGGCGAATGACAAGTTTTAATTGAGAAAAAAATGTATATAACAATTTAATAAACTTTTATTGTAATACTAAGATTAATATTTATACAATAAATAAATCAAGTCACATAAGCATGCTTGTTGTATTCTATATTCTTATCAATACATATGATAATTTTACAAAATGTCATTAATATCACTTTTTAAACCATTTTGCATTAAATTATCAATGGTCCTTTCTTTAACACTTACTAATAAATAAATAGTAACTTTTGTCTCTCGTGCCATGCTATTCCACATTGATACCACAAGATAACATTTTATAAATACATTTCTTACCTATTGCAGTCCAATAATACAGCTAATATCTGCTTACAATTGTGACTCAATCCAGCATTGCAGACTGGACGTAACGTTTATATCAATTATTTCTATTATTACTTTTCGTTCGTAATTCGTTTTATTACAATCATCTGCTATGAAAAAGATTCCTGTAATGGTATGCGGTTCTGCTGTCAAGGCATTGTTTGAAAACATAAGTGGCAGTAATGTCTTTATTTTTCCATTTCTGGATACAATGTAGACTTTCCTTACAGACTTTACTTTCTTTATTCTAATTACTCGTACCCTATGCCAACTAACCTTACTTTCTAATCTTCTTGCCCATTCGTTTCTCCCTTCCTCTACCCTCTTACCTTTTTTCTCTATTAATTTCCTTATCCATTCCCTACCGATACCGTCTGCTCTCATTATGTCCTCCACCTGTACCTCATGTCCTCCTGTCACCCTACATTTGGTTACGACGTGGGTTACGGTTTCCTGTTCCCCTTCGCACAGGCTGCACGTTTTTTTGGTTCTTAGTATTCCAAAGCAGTTCATCTCTACACGTCGTTTCCGCACCTCATTCTCGCTACCTTCGTCATCCTCTCCAGATTGCCCTCCATCTCCAGGTACAGGGGCACCGTGTCGATGGCCCAGTTGCTATATTTGCTGCAATATCCGGAGTACATTATTCGTTCTCCTTTGTCCTATTGTTTTTCGCTTCTATCCTCTTAATCCAGTCCTTCGTCGCGTCTTCCCCGTTCTTGATTCATGCTTTCCATTCCCATTCCCAAATACTCATTTTCGCTTTTCTCGTCATCTCTTTACTGCTTCCGTCCACGTTTCTTTATCCATATCCCGCCTAGATTCCTTAAGTAGCCTGTTTCCCGTTTCCTTCATCTTTCTTTTGTAGTTCAGCAATCTTCTTCCTGCCTCCGCACTTAGCTTTCCTACTCTGACCTCCTCCCTCACATCGTAGCCTAGTACGCAGCGGTCAAGACCCATGGTCCATTTTCTTCTTGGCGCTTCCGTTCCTTCACACCCCATATTTCCACTCTGTAGAATAAACTGCTTTTCATCATATCGTTGAACACTGTCATCCTCTGTCTGTAGCTTCTTCTGAATTTTTGCTCCCCGATCCCTCAAACTTGTGCCATAGTCGCCAGGGCTCTTCTCGCTACACCTTTGACGTGTCCTTCATCGCCGTTATTACTTTGGAATGAGATACCCAGATATTTAAAACTTCGTACCTTTTCTATTATCTGACCTCCCCACTTGCAAATAGTTGCCTTCTTTTCTCCCTGCCCTTTTCTGAATTCTACCATCGATTTCCCTACGTTGAGCTTCAAGTCTTTACTTTCAAAGTATCTTTTCAACATTTCAGCATATTCTCCATCTCCTCTCTATATTCCGCCATCATCGCCAAGTCATCTGCGTTCGCCAAGGTGTAAATCTTCTCTCTACATACCACCCTTCCTGACCTGGTCTCTTATAGTTTTTCACATTTGCGATGAAGCCTACAAATAACAGCGGGCTTAGTGAGCATCCCTGGCGTAGACCTTCCTCCGTCCAAAAACTTTTCGCGTCCTTGCCGTTTACCCTCACTTTACTCCTCGTCTCTCTATATATTTCTCTGTATCACTGTATTTGTTGATCATTGATTTCTTGTCTCTCTAAGCATCTCCACAACTTTTCTCTATTAACGTTGTCGAACGCTGCTTTCAAGTCGGCGAAGAAACCGTACAGTTTCCCTCCCTTTCGCGACACCTTCTTGCACTCCATCCATTTCAATATCACAGCATTATCGATGCAATTTCTCGTCTTTCTAGAGTCCGCTTGAATTTCTGGCAGAATACGTTTCTCTACAATTTCTTGTCTCAATCTCTTTTCTGAAATCATGGCGGAAATCATATAGGCTGTGTTCATCAATGTCACTCTTCTGTAATTACCTACTTGGTTTTTAGCTCCTTTCTTCAAAATCAGGCATGATATTCCTTCTTTCCATTCTTCTAGCCACCCCTCGCCGCTCCATATTTTGTTTAATATCACTCTGACCTTTTCTTCGGTGTTTTCTTCCGCGAAAATCCATGTCTCATTTTTTATTCCGACCTGCTCAGTTGCCTTACATTTTTTAGCCTCTTGATTGAGTCGTTTAATTCCTGCTCATTTATTTCCTCTCGGTTCCTTCCTTCAGTGGCAGCCCTTTCTCCGCTCTCGCTTGGCGGCTATTACTCTTTTCCATCTAGCAGGTCCCCAAAGTACGATTCCCATTCTTCCATTCCTATTTCTACGCATATTTCACTCTTGTTTCCTTTTTCCATCTTGATTATGCTCCAGACTTACTTTTCGTCTGTGATCTCTAGTATCCTCTTGAATTCTTCGTCCACATCTTCTTTCCGTCTTCTCGCACACACTTCTCTGTGAATCTTTTTCGCTTCCCAGTAGGTAGCTTTGTTCCGTTTCCATCTTTTGAGCTTCCTTAGTGCATTCTTCATTTTTCCTTTGCTTTCACGACATTCCTTGTTCTACCATTTCCTTCTATTCTCCACTCTTTTCCTTCTCACAAGCTTTTTGACCTCCCTAACCAGTCTTATCTTCTGCACCAATTCCTTCGTCTCTTCTTCTACTCCCTCTTTGTCATATCTTGCTTTCTTCAATCTCTCCTTGTACCTTTCTATGACTTCCTCCGACCAATCCTCTGTCTCTATCTTTATCCCCGACTCCTCGCTTTTCCTTGCCATCCTCTTTTCTTCCAACTTCACCTGGAGAGACACGTGATCCGATTCCGTTCTTTTCGCCACCCTGAACTCCCAAACCTCGTCCTAGGCTCTCTCGTTTGCTATTCCATAATCTATAACAGAACACCTCCTTTCGCTTACGTATTTTAGTATCCCCTCAAAGTCCCCATCGTTCTTCCCATTAATAATTCTCCATGCTCTGCTTTCTATCGGATTTCTTTTCTCCCCTTTGCCATCTTCTACAATCCTGCCGTTAAAGTCCCTGCCTATTAATAAGTGCCCCCCACTTCTGTTTCTTCTATTTCTTTCTCCAGCTTTTCCAGAAGCACTTTCTCTCCATTATTGTTGTACAGCCCGAAGATTGTCCACGTCTTTCCTCCTATGCTTACTGTCATCTACAATATTCCCCTGCATATCCCTTTTATTTCACCTCTGAATTCCTTTCTTACCCTCATTACCATTCCTCCACTCCTTCTGCCTCTTGTCTTCGTCCTCTCCGCACGCTGTGCCTTCCACTCGCACTCTTTTGGTAATTTCTTTTCTGTCTTTTTCCAGTTCTTTTCGTCTATCCACATTTCCGTCATTATGTCTTTCTCCCTTACCTACTTCCGGCACTCTTCGTTATTTTCCCCATCCCTGCTACGTTCCAAAATATTATTTGGATCCTACTTATAAGTAGGAGGGATATGTCCCTCTTAACCTTTCTCGCTACTCCCGGCCATCTCCACTGCTTCTTTCTTTTCAAAAATACTTCTTTTCTACTAATTCCTCACGGGCTTCATTCCACCTAAACTTTTTATCATCCACCCATATTTTCATATGTCCTACCTTCGTCTTGTACCCGTCCTCTCTATCTTTTCTCACTCTTTCTATCAGCGACCTTTGGATGTCTCTCTCCTTCTTTGTCAGTTCGTCGTCAATAAAGATACTTTTCCCTTTCAGTATGCTCTTTTTACTCATCACTAGTTTTTTATCCTTAAACTCCTTGAACTTTGCGAGGTACATGGCCTCTCTTTCCTCTCAGTCCTCTCACTTCCGCCAATTCTATCTCCTTGCATGCTACACTGCTCATAAATGCCATTGTCTCCTCTTTCTCGTTGTTTGCTCTCTTCGTTTGCACCCTCTTTATCGCAACATTGTTTCTTGTTTCCGACCTGTCGTTACCTTCGAACGTTCTCTTGATCGCAGAGATTCTTTGTCTGTTTCCCTCTGCTTCTTCACTTTCATCGATCGCTTCGTTAGCCTTTGCTTTTTTTGCGCGTGTTTTGCATTTTCTTCTATCTTTTCCCCTAACTGTGCAGTCTTCCTGTCCCATGTCGCTTTCTCCTCCTTTTCTCTCTCCTACCTCTCTTCTTCTCATCGGTCGCCCCGCTTTTCTATCCTGCCTCAGCATTTTTCGCACTACTGCCTACCTTTACCTATTGCTGAAAAAATACGTAACATACATTTATTTTCTCATCTGTTTTTGACCCAACACCACAGAGAATTATCGTACCAAAATTCAGAACTTTTTTACCTTCCACCAAATTCCTAAGGGATGCAGATGCTTTGCAAAGCTCGCATTACGTGTACAATGCTATAGTAAACTTTTTGCTTTAACAATTATTTATTCATAACGTCCATGAACTTTTAAGTCATAAACCTATGTAAAATCCGGTAAAAATACTCCTGTCCACGACGGCATCATGGCCGCAGTGATATTTTATTCTTCCAATAGGCAGTGATTCGTAGTTACGAGGACTTGTGGTTTATGAGGACAGTCCTGATAGTGTTTTGACACATAACGTTTACTATGAGGCCCATAAAGCGACACTCACATTGAATTTTTCAAAATATTTTCAACGCTAGACGTCCGGAGTTAGCTTAGCTTAGAAATAGCTAGGTATCGATATATTAGGTTACAAGTATAATTCCAGAGTCCAAGCTTTAGTTTAAACATCCTGTCAGGACTGTCCTCATAAACCACAAAAGTTCTAACAAATACAAATCACTACCTACATATAGTGGAAAAGTCTTTATAACCACCCTATGTAATAAATATATTTATTTATAAATAACCAATGGGTACAAATATAATTTCATCGGAATAAAATTTAAATATGTATATACTTATGTCCTCGGTAATGTAAAAAACAATAGAACTAAGTACAGTAAACAATATAAAAATAGATTGGAACATATTGAATGCACGATGTTTAAGTCTAGTATGATTATTAAGATTGATCGAAAGCAGGATGCGAAAAAAAATAAGTGGCTTTAGGAAATATCGTGGGGAACGTACGAAAAAATATACAAGCCTGGACGCCGATTACAAAGGATCCACAGCTCTTTGAATATATATTGGTTCTTCCAAAAGAAGGAAACTGATACGGGTAGGACGTAGATGGATAGCTTGCATTGACTATTTAGATATACCTTAAAGAGTATTCTATATGCCCATGGCATAACCCCAGACTACCTCATGGACCGATCGAAGAGGGTTCGAGAAATCATTTGCTTTGGTCGATTAAACGATACATCAGCTTCTTCAAGGTATATATCACTGCCCGTTCGGTTATATCTATTCAAGAGATTTCGGCTCGTGAGTTGACCAACTTTCTTCACGCTTGCATACCCTATGCCATTGTTGTCATTGCTTTTAACCACTTTAATGTTCTTTTATCTTCTTCGTATTACATCGCTGCTATTACCCAAGGTACTCAAATAAAGACTTTATATCGGGGGAATTAATGGTTTCCCCTGCTCGTGTTTTAGAATCACATGAATACCTAATATTTTTGTAATTTTAATACCATAACTGTGTACTTTTTTTCTGTACTGGGGCAAAATTGTATCCCACGACCTATCGACCCACTTGCAGTAAAAAGGTTTCTAAGCGAACAAGACAATGAAACAATAAGGACGTAGAAGTCGACAATAACAAAGAGATTAATGTATACTTTATTGCAATTATTATAGATGAGTTTAAATTAGTGTGAAATGCATGCAAGGACATAGAAATCTTTGAAAAATCGTCAGAAACGCCATTGTAAATAAAAGTTTGCCATTTTTTTATAATCGATAAAAAGCATAAGTTCGTACGCCATTGTTAAAGGAACATATTAATATGTCAGATGAAAAATAATACAGACCTCTTCGTTTCAAAAAGTATATTTGATTGACCAAATAAATAAGATAAGAAGTGGATGGTGATGCAGCAGCCCATTTTTCTATAATATCTATAAAACCTATTTCTTTTCTTTCCAAATATTTGAAACAGCATAAATTTAGAATTCTAGACTACAACAAATAAATATCAAACGAAGGGAAAAAAATTGGTGTCGCTAACAAAAATTTATTCAAGAATTATAAAAAAAGTAAAAAAAATTATGGAAAAGTGCGTAAAACACAGATTATTCGTGGGACGAGGATTTTAAGCATATCTGAACTTGGTGTTCTTCGCAAATCAGGTACTGGCAGATGTATCCATGTTCGAAAGGCTAACAAAAAACAATGGCTCCTCTGTCTCTTGCTTCGATATGAAACCCAACTGAACAATTTCGTAGTCTTCCTTTTCCTCCAAAACTACATCAGATAAAGTATCTTCAGATGTTGAATGTAATCCTTGGAAGACTTCCTCGCTTCTCATCCTCGTCCCTCGCAAGATAGCACACAACTGAGTTTGTTAGCAGCTCCCGAGGGACGTTCGAGATTTGAGCTAAATTACCCTACAGAGTACAAGGCCGTCGCTTAGAGATTTTAGTACAAAATTTTAGATAAACAAATTTGCTGGGATGTCCTCGTATGTATATCTCCAACAGTTCAAGGGTTAAGATAACTCTCTTTGAAAGATAAAAAAAAAATCTGTATTGCGTAGTTGCGTTATTTTGTTATTATTTTGTTATTCTTAATACCAAATTACCACTAGAATAATTTAATATATTATTTTAGTTACGAAAGTTCAATTGCGATCTACGTAAAAGGTTACAATGGATTCCGGTTACGCGGAATCTTATATCTATAATGCATATTTTAGTAGATGCTTCCACGAGCATTTATGTCATTTTGTTTGAACGACGCAGTAAGAAAGGACAAGCTTGAACGTTATGGCTTCCAGTAACGGCAATTTGTGGAAGTGCGAGGTAATTTTAGGACTCATAAAAAGGGAGAGTCATGTAACATGGCATTTCGATTTACAACGCAGATGCTTCAATGGCTTCCTAAAACTTTTACATGCAATAACAAGCTGTGTAATCCTTACAGTAGTGAAATGTGCTTCCGAGGATTGCCCCTGAGTTTTAATGTAAAAGAATCTCTGTGACCTTACCTATTTCTTGGGAACGGGTTATATTGATATTTGAATTAGTGGGATATGAGATTTATGCTCTTTTGTTATATTATACGTATCAGCGTGTATCGTCTGCCCAGTTGCAATGCATTGATACTTTTGCTACTATAAAATAAACTATTGGGGCAAACAGATTTACCTTGAGGCATAATCAGCGGAACTAAAAAATTCTAATTTCCTGGACGCGGAACTTTTAAACTGCAAGTAATCGCCATTTGAAAATGTGACTGTTCCACCTATATGCTCATGATTGTCCCGTGAATTTAAATCCGATTGGTTTTACGGTTCTCCCTGGAATTTAGCACACATATACGAAACTAAGCTTTTGGATATTTACGGAAATACTGCACTGAAATCGGAAGTGCTGGACATCTGCAAATGTTGCTGTTGTATCTAAATCTGGAACTTGATGTCTCGTGTAAATGTTAGCCCGATTTAGCGCAGTTGTCTCAATAATCTTTTCATATTATCAAAAATATCACTTTCTTGGCTTAATAAATGAATCCCAACTTGGCCCAAGCTGGACGAAAGTTACGATGCCCTTATAATGGCAGTTCTTGTAATGCCTATATAGAGCCTTTATTTAACCCTTTGCGTGTCTGGCAGAGTCTATGTGATCCACTAGTAGCTCTAAATGGGAATAATTTTACAAAGTCAAGTTGTCTTATTTAAAAGTTAATAAGACGCATGCATAAATTATTGTTTTTATTTCTTCCTGTAAAATATAATTATAACTTGCCATTTGAGAATAACAGTAATTGATTAAACGTAGAGAAAAAGCTACATTTTCTTTCGAATTTCACAGACCTACCAAGCATATGTTACGTTTTTTCACAAAGAACGCAGAAGGTTAATATCGGATGCCCAGATAATTTTCTACACGGCAAATCCAAAGTTGAATCCTTAATTTGGTATTAATCGAACAAATCCCAAGAATTGTATCTTGGGTACCTAGTTGTGCTTCAATTTGATCCTAGTTTGGCATAAAGTTGACATGGGTTCCTGCCGAAATCTTCACTTGGTTCTACCATGGTATTAGCAGAGGAAAGTCTTATTGGAGAAAACCCGTAAAAATCTGTATGGGGCCTTTTTATTATCTGGGCTACCCTGATAGTTTTCTACTCGGCTAATATTCCAAGGGATCCAGGCTCCAATCCTAGTAGGAGCCTTTTTCGGTATTGCTACCACTCGAACAATCACTAGTTTCAAAAATTTGAATTAAGTTGCAACGGCTGAGTCGGACTTCTGTGCCAATAGATATTTAAAGATATACATTCCAAGTAGAAATGTATCTAGGCATAACAATGTTTAGGCTGGCTAGGTGAATGTATGGTATGCATAATTGTGGATGCCTCACTGGAACCCGGATTGGCACTAGCTGAATCTATATGTAGGTTACAGGTGTATGGTATTATACGGGAGTCTGACGTAATGTATGTATTATAGTCGTATATTGCACGGAACCTAGGTTGGTGCGAGTCACCGGATTCTGGTTTAATTTAATTTAATTCGTACAAATTGTTTTACTTGATCCATTTCAGGATCTCTGACCTAATTCTAGTCGGTCAAAGTCGATATGGCATATGTATATTCCCTTACTGATAAAAGCAATTGAGCTCGGAATAGCTACTATTAACTGTAGGGCACCCTGGAGTGTTTCGTGTCCGGGAAATTTCTATTGCTTACTCTACCGTTCGATACAGCAGAGACATCGGTCTGTCGGCTCTTTATGAAAAAGTGGCCAGAGAGTCCCAGTAATACGAATGCGATAAGAGTTCCTGAGGTTGATGTCGATCGACAGATGATTACGAATTGCAATTGCAAAATCACGTTAGGAATTTGTCTTCGGGAATATCCAGGAAGTGTGCACAGTGAGAATTTTCTAATAAATATTGCCCTGGAATCCGCGATAAAAATTACACATTAACCGAGTAACACTCGGACGTAAGTATGAAGTAGGTAATTTTTATCGGCAGCGTAGCAATTTTTACCTGCAAAATATAATTGAAATCTTGGAGTAAAATTTGCTACGAAGTGCCTGGTAAAATTTGCCTGTTTCAGGGTAACAATTTCTAGTATTTCTAAGATACAATCTTCTAGTTTCCAATTTTTTTAGTCTATCGCAAAGGCGAGACATGCTAGAGGACTTCTTCCCTTTGAAACTCGTACGAAGGTAAACCCTCCGAAGACGATTTATTCGTGAAAGGACTATAGTATATTCCATTAATATTCCTCGTGACCAACATTTATATAGTTAGGCACGACCGTAAGGAGTATATGGGAATGTTTTATCTTCAAAAGAGAACTGCGAATATTGTGAAGACCGTAATAGGGGTTAAGTAGGACTTTTTCAAATATATTTTGTTAATGCCTTAAGGCCTTCGCTAACAGACTGCATTGGACATACTTGGGCGCAATCAAGAAAACTGATAGAATTTTATGCTGAACACTTTTTGCGCAATCTCGTTCACCGAAAAACTTTCCCGCGTAACATAATTTTTTTATTTTCCTGATCTGATCAAAAGATTTTATTTCACTGATTTTCTTAATCAGTGAAATGGACTGTGAAACGTAATGGTCATTGCTTCTAATATTCATTTTATAATAGTTTGGCCATTCTTAACAAAAAAATTATTACTTTAACCCTTTGAAGACTGGTGGATCGACCGAGCTTTTTCTCTTAATTTTTGATTGTTTTAAATAATTTCTTAACGACTATATTCTTATTCTTTGCTATCGCAGGCTATTTACAAAATACATAAATTTCAGAAAAATGTAATCGAGCATTCATTGTTAACTAAAAAATAGATATAAATAAACAAACTATCAAAATATATGTTTCAAAGAGTATGCTTTAAATATTCAAAATGTTCTAAATTCAAGTTTTCAATTGCTCAAAATAGTCTTTCTATTACTGTTCAATCAGTGGAGAAATTAACATGTTAAAACTCACATAGGATACAGGTTACAACGTAGTTTAAATGTGGATCGAAGAGAACTCATTTTCTTTTTATATGAATGCTGTACACACGTTTTTCTCAATAATTTTTTGGTGAAAAAATGTAATTATTGAAGCGTTAGTAAAAAAAATTAAAATATTATCAAATCTATGAATTTAATGAAAATTTTCAGACCATGGAACATTTCTCTATTATTATATATCTGAAGCCCTTGGTTCTCTGACGTTTCGGCAATGAAGATATTTGTTAAGAATCGTAAACGTATCTCACAACGAAGCAATCCGCCCGCGACCACTCATAAAAAACATGCAAAGTCCTTTACAGTATGGTCAAATATGTGGTAATAAAAAAAATGTCGCACGAATGAACAGTGCGTGAATCATATACAATTTAAAGGGATTAAATGAATAATGAATATTAGGAAAAATGATAAAAAATTTTTAAATAAAATTGGCGCATTACGCTATAGACAGCATGGGTAATATGGGCCAAAAATATCTTCCCAATTCATGTTAACAATTACATGGTATTGAAATACCATAATTCTCGTCATGAATAATCAGCCGTGTCAGTCTACTTAAAGATTCCAAGTTCTGTACCTTCAATGGCATCAGTTAAGGCATACTGGTGAAGGCATTCCGGTGAACTTAAATGAAACTTAATTGGATATTTATGTTCTGACACGATCCGTTGAGCTTCTTAATGTTACAACATGTTTGACACCACAAGTTACATGCCAGGATACACAAGAGAGGAGCTGAAGCTGATTCGTGGCTGACGCCAAAACCAACACTAACATTCTCGCAGCCTGCTCGCGTTTATTTCATTAGTACGCGAGCCAATTGCTTCTGACGTCGGAAGTTAAAACACTCAACAGAAGGAGCAGTTCTCTACACATGAAAAGTCGTCTGCTCGAACCCATTGCGTCAACGTGTGATAAGTGACAGATATGACACGATATTATATACCAGTCATGTGTTTCTAATTTAGCAAGAATCGGGACCAAAATAGAATGCCTTCACGTATGCATTTCTTGCATTCTTGGAATGAGATTCAATGTAATTCTGCCAGTTTAGTTGATATTTATTTTAATCGAGAAATCACTTTTTAAAGCTGTTTGTTTAAATAATACATAACATTTTTAGTTGATATATTTGGGTACAAAATAATATTACCAATCTTTTTTTTCCTATTTTTATAAGTGATTTAAACTTGGTTATTATTCATAATAACAAGGACGATATATATATATATATATATACTATTAGTATGTCATGGGCAAAGGAGCAGCAGTTGCCAGTGTTAATATGTTAGTACTTTTTGGTACTGTTTATACTAATCTATCAACTTATGATTATGTGTGAATTTAACTATATATGATGTTCTCACTAATTATTATTATATTATTTAGCTGATTATTAAAATATAACGTCATGTCAAATCAAAACGAACCTGTAAATTAGGAAATGATATAAACATATGTCGTCCCAATTAGAGTGCCTGTATTCGCGAGATTCAAGAAACTTTGTGTTACACCATTTTTTATTTTTTACACAATCTACGTTTCATACAACTGTTTCTTGTTACATGTATTACTGTGATAAAGGAACGCGCACAAAATTTTGCTGAAAGAACGTTCTCCGTTATTTCCATCTTAAAAGAGTTGTAATCACAACATTCTGCATTTGGAATGGCATACACAGTGACGTAAATTAAATTACATCTGCAAAAGTTCAAATAGTTGACCTTCGTCGTTATTTAGCAATAAATAATTACGTGGATCGATAACTAGATTTTCTTCACCATGGCGACTGTTGGTAAAGAAAACTTATTTATTGCTAAATAATGATGAAGGCCAACTATCTGAACTTTTGTAAAAGGCATCCTGAAGATGTTATATTTACAGTTTGCAATAATTAGTTTGCAGCGTCCCCACGTGAATTATGTTTTGCAAACGATGGAATATGTTGTTCGTAAAAATTAGTGCTAAATGGTGTCATTAAAAAACAAATTTCTCAAAAACGGTGAAAATAAACTTATTGAACTTTGCAGATCAAGATATATCTTCTCTCTGAATTTAAAAAGAATTCTCTGAAAAGAATTCGATCCCGTTCAACGTGTATGCCAAACTGATAAATGTTCTGGCAATGCTCAGGCATAACGATTAATTGTAAGATCGTGCTTACGAAACGCACGGTCCAATGGTAGAAGCGAACAATCAAGCATAAACTGTTTTGTTATAATATAAAGCATTTCAATGTAACATTTAATATAATTATAAAAAAATAAAGATTTTTCCTAAATCTTAACAAATAATTTTGCAACTCCATAGAATTATATTCGTAACGTTTAGTCTGTCACACATTGATTAAGGCTTATACACAATATAAGAATTATATGTTCAGAGCAATTCTGCAGAACTTACGATACTCATATATAAAATAGTGGTAATTATCACTTCTAACTGAAGCAACATTTACAAATCGGATCGATGGTCGATTGGGTACAGCGTCATTCCTCATTCAGAGCGTCCCGACAATCACAGATTCAAATCCCATTCACGGCAGCAAAAATAGTAAACCTATTTTTTCAATGTTGTTTCAACCATATAATTGTGCCATTGTGTCAACTACAAATTTCATTTTTTTTATCTAATGAATATACAAACAGTTTAAACAATTTTCTGTGTCAATCATACATGTCCACATAGGTAGTAAAGAACTGACCTGAAAAACTGTCTATCACCATGACAGTTTGACATAAATAGTGACTACGCGGGACGTGCGTGTTACGTTCCTGGTCGAGCGCTAGGTAGTTTTCTTAATTAGCGCCTAGACAGAAAACGAGCTTGTACCCGGTTAAGGTCCATATTCAAGTTTTATTAAAGGAATTATGCTTGTAAACGTAGGAAAACCTTGTTCATAAGAAGTGGTGCTAAATTGTGCAATTTAAAAAAAAAATTACACGAAAACAGTGAAGCTAGACTTATTGAAACTTCGCGGTCAAACATTATTCTCCACATGAATGTGTATACAAAAAATCAATATCTTTTTCTGAGCTTGAAGTAACCCTCCACCCTTCTTACGAAATATATGAAACGTTATCGGTATCGATTCAAGAATGCAGTTAATCGATACGTACAATTTTCGACTGATAATACAAGCGTTGCCCTAATAGAAATTGTATATAGACTCTAACTGACTGATTGTTGACTTCTACCATTAGCCCATACATTTCACAAGCACGAGCTTGATTATTACACTTGAGCATTATCAGCACATTTACCAGTTTTGCACATACTTCAAACGAGATTGAATTTTTTTACGGTCCATTATATTCACAGCAAATAAATACACAAATTTAGTCTTGAACATTGATGAGGTCTAATCAATAAACTGTCGCTGTAACAAGGAACTGTCTGATCTGAACTTAGCTTATGAAACCTTTGGGTACTGGCGAACGTCTAGTTCGGACCTAGATAGTCTTCCGTAGTTGCGAAAGAGCGAATCGTGATTTAGTTTCAGTTCGGCTTATTTGCGCGCGCCATGCTGGGCACTAGTTTGGCGTCCATTATTGAGAATAGCTAGTCTCGGCCTAGCCAGGCCATCTTGTTATTGGGGAAACGACTAAGAAATTTGTACTAGGGTGTCACTGTTTCCAAAGGAATGGCCTAGGAAGTTGCATAAAATCGCAGTGTGTCACTGTGTTCATCTCTTCCATATGCATGATTTATTGTCATTAGTTGTTTTCATTTCCTCTGCATTATGCTCAAGGGTATTCATCAATCTGGGCTGGATATCGAACGGTGTTTGCTCTGGCAACAAAACTTACGTTTCCTACAGTACGTGGGTTCATAAATCGCCTTCATGAATGATCGAATGAGTTTGATCGAAACCCATAAAGGCAACCCAAAGTCCACGAATTGAATTTCTTGTTTACTGGTTGGAACATGTGAACTCTCTGGACACACAAGTCTCCTTTGTGTTTATTCTTCTCGGCTCTTGAATTGTTTATGCACGTAAACACATTTTTCGAAATAAGCAAATGTTAGCGAAGGAACGTTAAATCGGTTGAGAAAATAAAACAATAATAAACGATCTAAGAACTTTTAAACACGTTTATTCGATATTTTCTTTTAGTTATTTCTTAAAATCGTATGCAAGCAAACAGATTTTTGTAAAATGTTCTAGTTGGATAATTTAATTAACTAAACTTATATTCACTGTTGAAATATATTATCTCTCATATATTTACCGGGAAATGGTTACCTGTGACTATTATTGGGATAATTAACTGCAAATTTCTAGATTACCTTAGCTATAAATCTATTGTATTTATGAAATCAAACAAATTTAAGTATAACTGAAATTTACATGAAATCTAAATATAGTTATATCTTTTATTACTGTTTTGCATTCGAAACCTGAATGCGTAGTTACAAAATAAATACTTATTTTTAATTTGTCCATTCAATAGCAACCATATTAAATATTATATTCCGTATTATAATAATATTCTCTTTAACTTAAAATGTTTTGCCTATGATTAATATTCTTAATTTCTTCACTGCCAGCCCACTTTCCTCGACTAGTTTTGAAATGCCAAAAAAAAGTTTTTGAAAATTAATGAAGTCTCAGTGCTCATCACCACACGTACCCTTGAAGTAAGGATATCCTTATATACGGCGAAGAATTGATGCAACATAATATTTCATTATGATAAAATCCACAAATTCGGTAAATTCTCATTTTTTAGACTGTCATATTTTTTTTTAAGTAAAATTTTGTAAATTGAACTACGAAATTTTGTTCGGCATACTATAAAACCACTAATTATACTCTGTTTCGCTGATAAAATGACTTTGAAATTTTCTGAAACAACAAAATATTTTATGATGAGAAAACGCATTTTTCTGGCAATTAACGCAATGTCCAAACTGTTGAGAATTCTCGTCATTGGCAATGAAAGGGTTAATAAAAAGTATCATTTGCGAAATTAATAGCGATTGAATAGTAAGTAATTGAAAACTGAAAAGTAAAGTTGTACTTTTCGTGAAAAGTGAGAACACGTAGTAGTGTTATGATATAAACATGTGACTGTCTTATAATATGAAATATCAATCAAAATTTAATGAATTATGTGCAAAAACTTAAAAATTTCCCACAACTTACGTTTTCTTGAACCCCACGCACGGTACAGGCCACACCGTAGGTTAAATTGAATGAACAAGGGCTCATTTTCTTTGTAAATGAATGCTTTATGGTCTGAATTTTTCCGAATTTTGATTGAGCTAATAATTTCAAAAATGTTTCAATTTTTCTATCAAAATTTCTAAAAATACATTTTCATCACAAAAAAATTGTAAACTGAAGCCAGTATCTTTTGAATAAAATGATATTTCAAAAATCCAAAAAACTCAGCCCATAAAGCATTCTTTTTAAGAAGGTTTAAGAATATGTAATTCTCTTAACCGATTGGACAGTAATAGAAAAGCCATTTTCAAAAATGAAAATATCTTATTTAAAACATTTTTTTGAATACTTGTGGTTCTCAAAATGTTCTTTTTACAAATATGCAAAAAAAAAACAAAATTTAAGTGATTTGAACATTTGGTCGGTTAAAATACCCGAAACATTGTACTACAGATTGAACAATCACAAAAGTTCAATATCCCATTTCATATAGTCCATCTCCCAAAAGTTCAACCCTTGTTCTTTTTTCTTGTTGTAGTTTAACTTCGTTGGGAAGCTCTTGGGGCCAAAAGGCAATTCCCTCAAGCGGTTACAGGAAGACACTATGTGTAAAATGGCTGTTCTAGGACGCGGTTCTATGAAGGATCGTCAAAAGGTACGTAGAAACGTACATTAAATCACAATAAATATACGTTGCTTCTATGCTCTGCTTTCTTTCTCTGTCCAATATAAAGTAGATTTATGAGTAACGAAGTATAATTTGTCATGAAAATATTGGTTACTTTTAAAATAATATAACCTCTAACATAAGATGCTGTCGAAGCAGATCTTTTATTGAATTTAAGTTTGTCAGTCGATATGAAACACACGTCACTATTAAGTATAGATACAAAATAAGATAAAAATGTTGGTGAATTATTTTACAATCGTTACCCAGTGAATAGCATTTAGACATTTGAACAATATAAGAAAAATATACTTTGCATGTTTCAAATAAAGCATTTTTATGCGATTCATTGAAACTAACATGTAAGTTTTTTTCATAATTTTTCAAGATCAAATTTGACACATTATTTTGGAAAATAATCAAACTTCCAAAAATATTACTTATTAATTATTTTATAGCCGCCACTTCATCCCCATAAAAGATAACTCTCAATATTATTAGAAGAAAATCAATAAAACGCGTTCGTGTGACTTTCGTAATTCAATAACATTCCTAAAGTCAACACCTCCCCAAATAGCATTTCTATCCAACCGAAAGTCTTTGCTTGAATATGTTAGATCTAGTTTCATGCTTTAACTCTTAGTGAATTCTTTTCATCACAATGCCCACTACCATTACTGAAAAGTTTTCCTCCTGAGAGAAAATATTTTAATTGAGTCCGTCTTTCAGAGATATTTTCAATAATAAAGTATAACAATGAAAGCATAGTGGTAGGTTAGAGCTATGACATAATATTATTGCCCCACCTTCCAGTATTTTTATGAACCGTCTATCTTGCTCAACCAGACTTCTTTTACGCCATCTACTTTTACTTTGATCTTTTCTTGGATACCTTGTAACGTATTTCCTTAATTCGCGAATTCGGTAGCTAACCTTGCGCCACCTTCGGCGGTCCACCCTTTGTCCATGAATCCGCATGCGAAGCGAGCGCCATCTGATTTTTGTACCACCGGAAACCAACAGACCGGTATGCCCTGGGAGTTGAGGCCTCAGCTTTACCAGAACAAGAACTCTGACGGAACCTGTTAGAACGAGCGGTAGCATAACGGATCCTATCAATTTTTGGTTTCGCGTGAAATTGAAAAACGCAACAGAAAACGTTGATTTTTATGAGTCAAAGTAAGCGTCAGGTAAATAGTGCGAAATACAGGGAGCAAGCGAAAGAGAACGTAAGAAAATGGATTGGAAGCTAGGTAAATCGGAATCCCTTCACCAATTAAGAAATTAGGTGTCCTCACCGGAGTTGGTTCAGCTAATCTGTTGAGGTCGAGAACTGTATTGATAGGACACTTGGGAGAAGTCAGGGGGGGGGGGGGGGTGCAGCAGCACTGCAGGTCGAGAACACACACGGAAAATCCTACGGATTTTCTTAATTTTGGAAGAATAGCGCGAAAACTACACGATCGAAAAATTTTCGTACCGTATAGGCGATACAGCCAGAAAAATTATCAACAGATAAAACCGGAGTGCGAGCTAGTCCGAGGCACCTCGCTGGTGTCCCGAGACAGACTGCTTTGACGATGGCAAATTTCAAGAAGAAACCATTCTGATTGGTGGAAATCCCTTTTAACGATAACTCGTACTATCTCCTGCGAGTTGTCCCTTTAAACTGTATTCGAGAGCGTCTTTTAACAAATCGGTAGGAAAACTATTTGGAAGATCTTCCTCGACCGCTTCCCCTGGGTATAGGGCGAAATCAGGGTCCAACATCCACAACTCGAGTTAGGGGTTCCTCCCTTGCTCTTAATTGTATCAAAGCTCCTCTGCCCGCTCTCCTGCCAACTGCCTCTCTCAGATGGGACGCCAGTAATGCACCCGGACTTCTGCAGGTCCGTGGAGACGTTCCGTCGGATGCTCTTCTTTGCCGGGCAAGTCGGTTCATCGAGACCATCTTTCCACGGCAGATTCGAGCAACTCGACCTCAACTCAAAAAATAAATCATACCGCGAGCATTGGCGTAACTGTACGAATCTAGCCGAGAGCGTGATTTCTGAACAGGGTGGTGACTGGAGGTGGACCAGAACGCGTGAACATCACCCGAAATAATAGCCGGAGTCGCCTTGTGATCGTGAATTGAAAAATCACTTTACCATCTATTGCGATGTATTCTAGAATTTCCCAAACCAGGGGTCTAATACGGTCTTACGTTGGATGCCATTTGCGACATAATTTCGACCTTGACGAAAATTGTACGGTTTCGAAAGTAGAAGTTGTCACAAAGCTAAATACTCTTTTCTCTTTCTCCTTTAGACAAGCAAACTACAAAGTATTCTAAAGCGGAAAGTGTTGAGAGCCAGGTAATTTTGACTTATTGTTAGACACCACGGATCTGGAAGACTCGGTCGTAATGTCACGTATATTCTAAAATCTCTAGATTCTCAAAAAATCTAAAACTAACGTAAACCTATTTTGATATTTGGAGGGAGACACCACTAGGCCAGGAACCCGCCTACACTGCCTATATACTAGATCCGGATCATAAAACTAAATCTGAATCTCAAAATTCTTAACCTAACTCGATAAACTAAACCTAAAGGGCTACTCAGAGAAAGTATGGAGAATCGCGATTAAAGGAAAGAGAGAACTGAGTTGCTTGTGAGTCACGAACGTAAGTTCAGTGATTAACTCAGCCGAGAGAGCGTGATGGTGTTTAAGGATAAAATAGGTGCAGAGAGAAAGATAATGAAACCAGGAAAATTTATTGATTGCACCAAAGGTGTAGTAACGTGGCAGAAAATTATTGGAAAAAACTATTAAGTCTACGTAATTTAATAGAGGACTCATTCGCGGTAGCCGTACGAACTGCTTTAACATGCAAAACTGTATAATAAATCCACAAAACGAAAGTAAGTTGAGTAATATGGAAATTAAAGGTCGCAAAACTTGTCCAGTCACACGTGCTAAATACGAATCCTAATACAATTAAGCTAAACATAACTCAAGTCTTACTGAAATTCTAATAAACGGGCTAAATTTATAACCGAAAAACTAGATTTACTCGGAGCCACAATGAAATATCGGGGGGATCAGAAATTAATTTCGCAGCAGCAGAAGGAACCGCTAGATTAATATACATGTACACTGTCTCACGAAATTGTATGAACACGCGTGAAAATATAACGGTTGGTAAGCTTAGGTAAATAAAGTAGGAATATTAAAATATATTTTTTCAACATCCTGTTACATACTCGTAGCATTTTCATCGAATTGCACTTTATCATTTAGAATCGATATCGGAAATGGGACTTGGAGACGAACAATGATTATCGAAAGGACCCACCGCTTATAGGAAACCAGTTTCCGTCAAATTGTTTGATTGTTTTATATATTGCACTTCTAACCTTGACGAACAAAAGTCCTAAGGGACACAACTTCCCGAACCTTCAGGATTTTATAGTAATGGAGGCCAAAGCCTTGAATGCAAGTCTGTTTCGTAGCAAATGCCCCCCTGTAACATTTGACGTTTATACGTATTGCTCTTGGAATAAGATTTTCCTTTTTTTCTCGTACATAGACGTAAATACTTCATTGTAAACACCTATACTTTCGTACGAGCACACATCCACCTCCCAGTATCCCCTCTTATACACATAAAAATATGTAATTATGTATATGCATTTAATCAAAACAAGTGCTTGTTCAAGAATTATGTGAGTATGTAAAATCATATAGGCACATTCACATGTATGCACACATACGAGGACTCACTCATGTTGTGTACGCGCGCGCATGTGTGTAGAGTGAATACACATATATGCTTTCGTTTTTTTTATATAAATCTTCAATATGCACTTGTTTTGTCTAAATCCATATGTGCATTTACATGTTCCTATGTGTGTAAAAGGGGAGTACGGGGGATGCATATGTGCTTGTACGTAAATATAGGTGTGTACCATTAAGTATTTGCCTCTATGTATTATATAAGAGAAAAAAGGAAAATCTTATTGTAAAAGCAATAGACACGTCAAATGTTACAGGGGTACATTTGCTATGAAACAGATCTACTTTCAAGACCTCGGCCACCATTACCATAAAATCCCGAGGATTTGGGAGTTTGTGCCCCTTAACACTTTTCTTCAGCATGGTTAAAACTACATATAAAAAATTCAAGTAATTTAACGAAAACCGATTTTCCGAAAGCGCTGTGCGTGGGCGTTTGACGAATCTTGACGATATACGTCGACTGTCGCCAAGGGTAGTACGTTGCGGCGGGCCTTTCAGAGGGTTGACAGGGTGCCGGGGTCCGGCGTGTAAATTATTTCCCTGCTACGTAACTCGGTAACCCAGTGGGATCGGCGGGACTAGGAGCTCGCTGTTCCAGACGGTGGGTCGAGAAAAAACATCTCCGATTCCCGGTCTGCTGCAAAGGGGCGAAAATCTAAGCTGCACCAGAAATGGGTGACCAGTGGGTAAATTGGGGAGCCTCATTCCGTGTACTCGGTTATCTTTCGTGTGGCCTGTTCAATGTGCTGCGGCAAGGCTCCTTGGGTGAGACCAATAACGTAATTTCCGATCTTCAAAATCTTCATGATTCTCCAAAAGTGTCTAAAAGTTTTTCAAGAACGCTCCAAGCGCCGCAAAATTGTTCAGATTCCGATGGCTATACGGGTGGAGAGTAGAGTGCGCGAGAAAAATATAAGAGAAAAGAAAAAGAAAACCGCAATAGATAAGAGAGGACCACTGGTTCAGTTAGCCGTTGCGAAAGTCCAACTAGCTTAGCCACTGAAAGGTACAGTAGAAGGGCAGGGAGAGATAGTGAAGCAGAATACGCGATGTTTACAGCAAACTTATAAAAATTTATTACACCTGGCAATTCCTGCACAGGTCGCAAGGTAGCAAAGAAATATTGCATAAAATTGTCATCACTCGAAGGAAGCATCGAAAAAGCAATTTTACAATAATCTAATGTCATAAATAGATAGCAAATCCTAGAAAGAGGTAACGGGCCCTGCAAGATCAGAGATTTGCGCCTACTTTCCATCTCAAACTTAGGAGTTTATGAGGTTTTAAAGGATCACGAGAGATTTTTTTCTGGGAGAATTATGCTCTTACATTGCATCTCAGATAGGCAGTTATCGTACAATTTGCCACATCGGGTTCAAAAGAGGAGCTCGCAGGAATGTCGTGAAGCGGGTCTTAAAACGGAGAAAAAAGAAGAGCGTACATCTCGTATTTCGTAATTAATTCCTTTATGGTAACTCGAAACGATCGCTTATCTCCGACGTCATTGAAGTCCGTTTTTATTGCTTAACTTTGATGATCTTGCAGTATCGTTAGTCCATCTCCGCTGCGTCTTCCTCTTTAGTACACGATATTCGTTTTGTCTACACATGACGATGTTAGGCATAATTAGCCGAGTAATGATTTATTTGTTAATCCCAAAGCTGTACTGCGACGTACGTCTTTACCCAAGTTCCCTATCGAAATTTGTATTTCCTAACGTTATTTTGTATTGTTTAATTAAAAAATTAATTTTTTGCATTTGTCTTGTTGCACATAGTTTCTACTTTATGATTTATAGACTTCTATAAATGGTTAGGCAGATCTAACCTAACCTAACCTTACTAAGCTCTTTATATATATAACATTAAAAATTGTGCAACGGCGGAAACAGACGAACGAAGAACTGACAAAGGCTATGCTGTAGTGAGACTTATTAAAGTAGATTATTTTTCTGAAATTCCGACTAATGGAGTTAAACAAAACTGCATAAAGTATGTGTTGTTGAGCACAAACGTATGCTAAAAACATTGTATCTGTAATAATACAGTGTAGTCAACCCCAATCAAGTTGGGATGAATTGTTAATTGTAATGAAAGTGGCAAGTTGTACCAAAATAAGTTTACTCTATTTATACGTCCATTGAGTCGACACGAAAGGCAGCAGCAGGTGCCAATTATTCAAGTACTGATTAACAAAGTCAGGGAAAAGATACCGTAAACACATACGAAGCCAATGTGCATCTAACGGTGAGGAGGCTGTGCAACAATCGGACGGTATGAAAAGATACAAAAAAATTAAAATACTATCCGACAGTGAATTCTGTAAGCATTGTATTTTATAAGCAAATCATTCGTAATCATATTCGTGTTCACTAACATTATTTTCAATTATGACGAAAATAATTTAATTTCAAGTTTACTAACTTGTCCTACATCTTATATTAATTTGTCATCCCTAAATACTCTCAAGAAACCAAGAAAAAAAAAACGAAGGTACGTGATAAAATTGTGGATTTGACTTAAATATTTTTAAATATTCAACACGTAGAAATCTGTATGATGATGATCAGAGATACAGTGTAATGTTTTTTGCTTTCTTTACTGTGCTTCCTTCAACGACGGTAAACACAAAAGTTATACACTGCCGTTCGAAAGTTTCTGGACAAGGCTTGTAACTGCACTCAAACCCTTTTGCACGTGTTTTTCTCGGGTAGCATTCAACTAATTTCGTATTAAAGATTTATCTACAGGACAACATACGTCCCAGCTTCTCTGCGCTCTGTATGACCCAAAACGTACCTCAAACGTTTATACGTTTTACTTCAATTTCTCCCAATTTATATTCTTATCCGGAAATTTTCCGACGACAGTGTACTTCGGAGCAGCTGATAAAAACTGTGTGCCAAGACTAATCTTTATAATTATACTTTTGTATCAGGTATGTTTTTACGTATACACGTAACATTGATAATACTGCCATAGCAAGTTTTCCATCATAATCGAATGACGAAAACAATATTATTTCCACCAAATTTAATTTGGCTCCTTTGCGTTATACATATACAGAATGACATGTCCGATTTTAACATTGTGATGGATAGAATATTTTTATAATTTTTGAAGATGTTCGTCTACAAGATTTTCCCTTCTTTTACTGTTTATCTATATTATAAGTGATAGAAAAATTTGTTTAATATTTGAATAATTTTTGAAAATAAAAAATTTGCCTACGCATGTTTCAGGCTTAGTGCAAGGTAGAAAGTGGTTTGATCTAAAAAATGAATCACGAAACTCTGTAACCGCTCGAAAAACAGTTCTAATAATATTTCCCTCTACCGATTAATGATATAATTAATTACTTTTTATATGCCTGCAATATTTTTTACGAATTTTTTGACAAAGTAGATGCTATACATATAATGCACCTTGAATATTCAACATTTCATGTACACTGTCATGAAAAGTCTTTCTTTCTGTTACTGCTGATTCGTAAGACATTACTGCGATAACTGCTTTATTATATTATAACAGATTTCACCAAACTTTGTAGAATGCTGTTTGAAATTAATCTAAACTTGAAATAAATTAAGCAGCGCTTAAATGAAAAATGAAAAAAAAAAAAATGTATCTTCAGCAGTGGAAGATGAATATGAAAAAAAACATCTGCCCTTAAAGAGCGTTAATGATATAACGGAATTTGAAATTGTAATAGCCTCTATGGACAGAACTTTACAAGAAATTCTAAGCAAAATGTAGAATTGAATTTTTCTGTTATTAATTTCAAAGATGATGATAGACCAATATTTATAATCAAATAACCATTATTCATTTGATTAATTTACTCTAGCAATTTAGATTTTATATAATGTAACTTTTATACAACTCGTTGTCAGAATAAATTCATATTTATAGACTAATTTTATCACAAAACCAGGAGAACATACTCCACGTGATAGTCTCCACAGAATAATGAGGATGACATTTGACTAATGCATGTGCGATGCAGTATTCGTGGAAGAGTTACAAAAACAATTTCCATATACCAATCCTTAAAATTATAAAAATTATCAAAGGTGCTTGTCCATTATATAAGAACAATTCATAGACAAATTTTTATTTAGAAAGAGTGGAATTATTATTATTCCCTTAAACGACTCCTTGCTCTTGAAAAATTATTTTCAATTTTTTTTCTTGACAGATGTAGTCTGTTCCAATTACATTTCTTTTACAGAAGCAGAATTCAACAGCATAGCCTCAGAGTAGGTAAGATTCGCGAATCAAAAAAGAGACATAGAAATAAACCAAATAACTAAGTACGAAGCAAATGACTAAGTATAAAATAATTAAGACCCTTCCTCGTACTTTGCTTTTATAACCCCTTCTAAATGTCTTTTAATTGAATATGATTAGATTGTTGTTAAAAGACGCCGTATTCGTACATTCTTTTAAGGCTACTATTAGGTAAAAGTACGCTACTAGGAAAATCAACCTGGGTATCTCGGAAGCGCATTGCGATCAGCACTATGTGCATGAGCACTTTTTGCATTACGTGTTCCAAAATATGTGCTTATTTGTGTAATAGAAGAAAACAATTTCTTGGAGGCAATGTTGATGAAATGTGGAATATAAGTCAGACATTTAATTCGTTTGTCAATTTTATTAATAAGCCCAGTAGTTTTAAATGTATCGATATTCCAAGGTTATTTTTAACTCATCAAACTGCAACATCAGTCATAAGCGCACGTGACGTATTAACACGAGATTATTGTCCGAGTAAACAATAAGATATATCGAGGAAATAGCTACTGTCTGTCAAAACAAATTTTCATAGATTATTTGATCCAATTCTCTAGTCACCCAAGCGCCACAAATTATTTAATACTGAAAATTGTTCTGGATTTCACTTAAATGAACAAAGCATCAAAACGAGTAGTTACTCACGTGTCCCTTTGGTGGCTCTAATCTCTTGCAGTTAATTCAACGGTAAAAAATGCAATCTCTCCTACTCTAACACCGGGTATTAATTTATACAACCATTATAAACTTCAAGTGGAGTAATTTGATTATTAAAAACTCTCGGAATAGCGTAGGACATTGCATTTACTTCGCAAACGTAAACGAGACGATGTTATCAATAACTCCATTTTGCCATACGGTATAATAGCAACGTAATAGTACCCTGACCTATTATTAAGCAACTAGCGCTCTCAGTTTAAATGTGCCTTAAGAGAAGCATAAGAGGAGAGACGAGTAGAGTCTTCCTTATCGATTGTCTATCAACGAATAAAAGACTGAAACTACAAATTCTTATTAAGATTACGGAAAAAATTTGATGCTTTTTTTTACTGTTAAATGCAGAATTTGTATTAAATGAGACAAAGGACTTCAACAATGAAGAATGTCTATTTTAACTACTCACGTAAAAACTTCAGTGCACTGTCGACTTATCGTGCAAGTCGTCAGCATATGCGAGCGTGCAGAATTTTACTTTTCCCACTATTACTCCTCTTAATTGTCCACCTTTTAACTTTTCTTCTTCGTCTGACAGAAATAAAAGTGCTAGACTGAGTAGGCAGCCTTGTCTTACTCCTCTCATAGTCCAAACATTCTTGAAATTTATTCCTCTTATCTTAACTACGTTTCTTGTTGTTGAGATTCATTTATTAGTTTCACATTTTATGAAACAATAGTATGTTGACATAAAGAAATTGTTTTTTACCTCTTCGTTTGTTCTTATCGTTTCTGTATCGTTTGACGTGTCACATTAAATTGAATTCTTACCGACGACGTTTGGTCTATTATTTCACGAATAATTAACTCTTAAATATTATTAGAACAACATTTACTTTAATACTTGTTTCTGCGTATGTTTTCTTTATTCTCTCTCTTAGTTGTATACTAATATTATTATTCTTTTCTTTTCTAGTATGTTCCAAAGTTTCTGGCGACATACCGAATCGAAGGCTGCCTTTAAATCCACATTCCCTTTCTATCGCATGGTTCAGCGTAGACATATTATCCACTGTGCTTCTACCTTTTCGAAACCCTGCCTGTGTATCTAGGAACATTAGCTCTTTCTACGTCATTACTTAATCTTTCCCATAACAGCATTGCATAGATTTTATAACCTTTATTAAGTAAGGTTATTTCTCTGTAGTTCTTCCCATTCTCCATATCTCCTTTTTTATACAGCGGTGTTATTACTTCTTACTTTTTCTCTTCAGTCTTCAGCAAAACCTTCTCCTCCTCAAATTCTCTTTACGTATTCCTCTAGCTTGTTCCTTGTATTTCTCTCTGAATATATACACGCTTCGTTTTGAATCTTATCTGCTTCTGGAGGTTTCTTCTTTTTTAATCTTTTTAATATCCTTTCTACCTCCTCATCCGTAAGTTGTTCTTTCTTGTCAATTTCTGACCTACCCTCGGGCTTTTGTGTCCGACTTGTACCTCTTTTTTTGTTTTTACCCTTTTCTCTATCTCTGCCTTTTCTTCTCCAAGTAGCAATTTTTCAAAATGTGTTTCCCATTCGTGCATTGTTCTATCTTCGCCTATTGTTGTTTTCTTCTACTTGTCTTTATTTATATATTTTCATATTTGTTGTTCCGATATTAAATTTTTCACCTCTCTTTCTTCTTCTTCTTGTTTTTCCCTTTCTTTTTGTTTGCAAAGTGCTTTGAATAATTTTCTCTCCTCTACGTATACTTCGTTATTTTTTTTTTTTTTCGTATTTCCACCTTTGGACGCTTTCTTTACCTTTCTTTTTTCTTTCCTACATTCTTAATCCCACCCTTCATTCCTATCTTTCATATCCTCATTTCCACCTTCTTCTTCTTCTTTAACACCCTTCTCACGTTGTCTCTCAACTCGTCCTACATTCTTCCTTGTTCTCCATCTTCTTACTTTATTGTCCTTCTCTTTTTCGTTGAATTCTTCGATACTTTCTTCATTCCATTTTATTGATTTTTTCTGCACATCTCTTTCTTCTTCTTCCTGCATCATCCGCTCGATACTCAGGCTTACCTGTAGTGACAGCTGGTCAGATTCTACTCTTCCTACTATCGTAAGGTCTTTTACTCTTTCCTTTGCTCCTTCATCAATAAGCACATAGTCAATCACGCGTGTTCCTTCTTCTCCTACATACATATATTATTAAACTCTCCTCTTTCGTCCCTGCTGATATTTCCATTTAGGATTCACCATCCTCTTTCTTCTACAAGCTCTAGCAGTTTCCTTCCTTCGGCATTTTCTGTTTTGCCTCTCGACTCACTGTCGTTCCATTCTTGTTCATCACGTCACAGGATTTCCATTTACGAGGTCCCATCCTTGTGCGTGCGTCTCATAGGATCCTCCTTCAGCCCCTATTTATGCGTTCCATTCCTTGCCCGCTCCTAAATTCATTTCTTCTGTCTCTTCTATTAATCTGTTTACTTCATCTGTAAGCTCTTTCCATCCTGTGTTATTATATATAGTAAAGATTCTCAATTTTAGTCCCTCTATGACAAGTGTTTCTTCCTGGACCCTTTCTATTCTCTATTTCCCTTCCCTTTCCTTTTTCCCTTAACGCCGGTTGGCATTCAAAGTTAAACCCTTTTTGGTAGCTACTTCTTCATTTTGTTCCATGTGCTTTCCTCCATCCATGTCTCTACCAAGCCTACGCAACTAAAGTCTTTCACAAATTTCCAAAATTCTCTGTTCTTATTTGTTACTTTAGCCACATTTCAGAAAAGAAATTTATACTTATCTCTCTGATACTGAATCATCTTTGTTTCTCTTCCGTCTTTCTCTCTTTTTTCTTTGCCTACGACTATTCTCGTTACATTTTCAGTGTTTGCCCTATCTTTTTTCTTTTCTCCGTCTTTCGTTTCTGTTTTTGCTTCATTACAAACTCCTAATTTCTTTCCATTCTCGCCTTTTCCTCTTTCTCTTCTTGGGTTATCTTGGCCCTTTGCTTCGTTCTTCTCCGCTCTCACGGTGGCGAGGGAAGCGCAGGCCTGTTCCTTGCTTAAAAAACCCCCACGTTGACGACTTCACTTGTGCTGAGTCGCAAAGAGGTGTGAAGTATCTCTTGGCTCACTGGCCTTACTAAAAATATTATTTTGTCTTTTAGCCTGTCTTCCTTTTCGTTCCATCTCCTCCACGTCCTTCCTTCTTGCAAATTCGTATATCCTAGTCGCGTGTCTATTCCTTGTTCTTTTTTCTCTCTTGCTATTTCTCGGATATTTCTTTGAATCTCTCTTTCTCTTTCAGTTAGATCATCTACGAATATCCTCTTTCCCCCTAGGTTCTTCTTTTCTTCGTTATTTCCATCTTTTCTTCCTTTTTCTCCATCTCTACTACCGTCACTTTACTATTCTCCCTGCTTCCAATCTCGTATGCCTTTAACTTACCCCTAGTCCCTGTTTCGTTTACTAGGAATTTCTCGTATTTTGCCTTATTTCACCCCCACTAAATTCTTTCCCTTTTATTACTATATTATTTCTTCTTTCTCTTTTCACCCGTCTATCAAATTTTATTTCCTGGTCCAATACTTTTCTTTTCAATTCCTTATTTTCTTATTTCACTTCGAGATCAACTCATCTCATTTCTTTGATTTCTTCTTGTAATTTCGCTATTTGTGTCATTGACACCCCGAATCTTGCCATTATCCTCTCTTCCATTTTTTCCATTGCACGAGACTCTTTTTTCCAATGTTCCTTCTTTAACCGGAGAACAACCTATTTTTTTGCTACTGCTAAATGTTCTATATTCTTCTTCGATGAGATCCAATTGGACCGCCTCTTCTCTCTTCCTTTTAATACGATCTGTTATATTTCCTGAACTACGTGTAGGTTTGCATCCCAGCTGAATCACGGTCAATGCTCTTCCTCTCTTCTCCCTCCGTTTCATCGGTCATTAGTTCAAATACTTTGACTCCTGTTGCTTTTATGCTTTTATGCTTTTATGCAGTCATCAACAATTTCGTCACTTCGCACGTCGACTTTTGTTTCGGCCTTGCCTGACCATCTGTTGCATCAGGTTACCACGTGACCTAATCCTCGCATTCATATACCAAGATTTTTGTACCTTTTCCCTCCAATAATATCTCTTCCGTGTTCTTTGCCTCTTTTTTCTCCAATTTTTTCTCACTTTATTTTGTCACTTCAAAAAACTCCACCTAAACACGTCCGTCCTCTATCACGTCTCCAACCAACGTCCCCACCTATCATCAGTTAATGATAGCCTAATGTAGCGCCGAAGATTAATTAGTCATTTCCGACGCTGAGCTCGTATTGAATTTTGAAAATCACCCAACCGTCGACATAGTCTTAAACCAAAGTTAATCCGTTTGTGGGTTAGGTTAGGTTAGGTTGGGTTAGGCTTTTGCGCTGACCAACCCTAGGTATAGCGTGGGACCAGCGTTGGCTCGTTTCTGAGTACCAGCTATGACACAGCCTGTAACCAGTTATTTATGTTCAATCAAAAACCAATATTTACAAAACCGTCATACAGGACAGAAGCAATGATCAAACATTGAGCTAATTTTGCTGTGTATATGAAATATAAGGGATTGAACAAGAATTTTTTAAAGAACCAATATTTCACATAAACAACAAATTCTGTATTATTCAAAATGAAATTTGACTTAATGTATTAAACTTTTTTCTGTTTATTTTAAAATGTTTCCATTCATGTAATTATTGACAGTTACAATTTTTATTCGTCGCAACATTTACAAATTGAGCTGACGACTCGGTGGATATTGTCATATTCTTCAAATCGAACATCATCACAATCACAGGTTCGAGTCCCAGTGACGGCAGTACAAATGGAATTACGTGTAAAATCCTTAACTTACTTATGCACCCATTTTTAGTTTTTTTTTTTTTTTTAATTATGAATATTATTCATATAATAATTGGGAAAAATCACATAAATCAGTCATATATCTACAATATCTACACAACACTTTTTACGTAAATAACGCAACACCAACATTCTTGATATGCGTTTGGACAATTTCGAACAACATAAGGCCAACACTGTCACTAGGTGCTAGGGTAGAGTTTGCAAACAATGTTAGTTTGCTGCCGTCAGGCAATATTGACGAACCGTTGGTATTGGCGGTTGAACCCATGTTATCATCAACAACGTTATTTAGCAATAAACAATTATGTGGATCAAGAATCAGATGTTTCGTCACCATAACCGTTGTTCAGTGCAAAAAATTATTTATTATTAAACAACAGTAAAAGTCAAGCATCTCAACTTTTCTATACGGCATCCTAAAGATATTGTTTACGATTAGCAATAATTAGCTTGCAACATCTCCACATGAATTATGCTTGTAAACGTTAGGATACCATGTTTGAAGAAGTAGAGCTAAATGGTACCATTAAAAAAAAATTCTTAAACAAGGTGAAGATAAACTCCTTAAAACATTGTGGTTAAACATATATCCTGTATATCAATGTGTAACAAAGAAATCAACATCGTTCCTCCGAGGGTAGCGTAACGCTCGACCCTCCTTAATTCATGTAAAATCGTTTGGCGTCGTGACAAGTCGAGTCGACGGTTTCTTTATCTTGCGCAGTCGTTTTGTTGCATGTTAATGGTAAATAAATCGAGTGTAATAGAAATTTTTAGCGAGCTTATAAATATTTAGCGACTGTCGAAATGACTGGCAATATACACAAGATACGGCCACATCCAAAGAACTAATATTTTGCTGAACGCTGCTGCCGTAAAACGGGTATGTGAGATGGAAACTCTGTGTAATTTCAAACGAAAGCTGTCACCATGTTGGAGATAAATTTCGATTAACTAAAAAATGCTTTATACGAATCATCGAAACAGCAATGAAGTTATATAACCAAAAACTTCTTCCAATATGCCAACATTTTCATTTGGAATAGGAAGCAGTTCGAAACTTTCTTTCTCGATATATAAAGTTTACATGACTTTTTCAGTCTATTAATATTAAATTGAAAATAAATCCCTGTTGAAAAGTATGTCGGAGAACCTGCTCTTAGGAATTTTTTAAACTTTTTCACGATTATTAAGTGCAAGTGTTATGAGAAGCAAATTGTGACTTTAAATGCATATGAGGATTAAACGTTGGATCAATCGGTTTAAAAGCATGGCAATTGTCGCAGACTGTTTAAATACGCGTCACTCATTCCCATTGAATTAACACTGAGCCTGTGCTAAATGATGCTTAGAGAATTGAAATGCTAGCTGCTGCCAGCATTCGAACGAATTAAAAATGCGTAGTTCACTGCTACGTCGCAATTTATCTTAGTGATTATAACAGAGATTATTTATTTTGAGCTTCTTGAGGACTCCGATACAATATTGTTTAACAATTAGAAATGGTCAAGATTCATTTCTTTGAGTTTAACGTGAAATTAATATTAGCTTCATGTTTCAAATGATCATAGGATTTGAACTTAATTTTGATAAAATATGCTGTCCAAAATTATCTACGTTGTCCTACCGCTACCGTATAAATAATTATTTAAATGAATTCGATATCCGTTCAAAATAATTATTTAAATGAGTTATATAATAACAGAATGATACGTTTATTAAACTCATTATATATTCATTTTATACTAATACAACTAATTATAACAACCAGTTGAGTATTGTACACACTGTGAGGTGGTGGCACCCTCCTCTCTCTCCCTCCATCGCCCTCAACTTTTACCTTTCCCCCGTCGCCCCTCTCTCTTTGAACTTAGAGATTGAACATAAAAACAGCGTTGACATCAAAACGCAATCCTTTTAACTGCTCCTATTAACTCCTTTTGTTCTGGTCTCGAAGGAATTTCACATTTTGCAGTCCAAGCATCCTGGAACACAATCTCGGATACAATAACTACTTTCTTGAACTGTTCTTTTCGACTTTGCTCCTTTCCATCTGTATATAAGCTTGCATTCATTAGCTAACCATCTGATACTCGTCCTATCTCGCTAACTTATCAGAGCTATGCAAAATCTTTGAGCACGTTTTTGGGAAGCAGATCATCAGCTACCTAGACTATTGTGACATCCTAAATCCACGACAATCTGCCTACAGGTTGAATTATAGACTGTTTTGATATTCATGAAAATATATGAAATATGTAATTGACATAATCGCACAATTTTATGGTTAAAAACAACATTTACAGAAACAGGTATATACGTTTGCTATCTGTGCTGCCGTAAATGGGATTTGAAACTGCGATTGTTGGCAAGTTCAAAATGTGTTTAGGATTGAAATATACTTTAGTAACTGATTACGCACTCGACTGCCTGGCACAAGGCTTTGTAGCCGACTGACTTGTGGAATATACTTAGAGACGCGCGTGCCATCTATCTCGTCTTTGATTGGTCACGCTTATTATGAAAGTACGAAAAAAATAATACGAAACAATAGATTGAACGAGACTGAACAAAGTGTCAAGTTTAATACTTAACCCAATCCCAGTCACCAATCCAATGTGTACTGTGACGTATGCCGTGTCCCGGCGTAGCCTACAAATTATCTTTGGCCGTTCCCAACACGCTGAAGTCGTTAAAAAAGAAAGATCCCAATGTTGGGCGCCAGGTGCAGGTCTCCCCCTGCACCACTGTTCCTCACTACGACCGCTTCCTCGCGATCTCCCGACTGCTCAGCCTCAGCTAGCTGAAAATGGTAGAGGGGAACGTAGGGGCGACGAGAATCGAATGGTTGCGGCTTACGCCAATGATAACGCCCGTTGGAGTGGTATTGTCCGTTTATTGTTCAAACGGTGTCGGAACAGATCATCCCGACGCGTACAATAATCCCCAACGGCGGTCGCGACCTTCTCCAAGTCGCGGGGTCAATCGCTCCCACCGTCCTTAGCTTGCTCTCCTAACGGCCCGCGAACCCTCCGCGACGCAACCCGCGGTCCTAACAAGCTCCGGCGGGGCGTACCTCGTATCCGTCCGAAGATGTGGGCTGCTTGGCGTCCTGTACGCCTGGACCCCGATCTCTACTCCGGCGCGGTGCACGCGACAGACCACGGGCGGGTTGGGGGGGGGGGGGTGTGTGCTATAAACAAGGGAGCCGCACTCAGCGGTACTCACCAATCCGTCGGCTACGAATATCCACGGAACTCCAATATCCAAAATTAAACCAAAGGTCCTGTGGGCCAATTCGGGGCGAGGGCTCTGCCGCGGCTGGTGCCACTCGCAAAGTGCCACGGCAAAAAAACCGCGCCGAGCCGTTATCCAAAATCAATCCAAAAACCAAAAGACACTATCGCAATATCTTCCCGTGACCGCACGTGTACCCTTGCCGAGTACCGGAAAGAGATTGACTTTGGTTAATCCGTTAATAAGTTTCATAAATGTGTAAGCCTGAATTAATGAATGACATATTAGATGTTGTCAATGATATCATATGATTTTAGTATCTTGGATAAGTTTAAATGGTTGTTGGTGTATTTGGTATACGATGATCTGTTGATCATTAAATTTCCCACCCTATTCAATGGACTCAATGGTCCAACTATTGAACCCTTAAACTGAACTTTAAACTCTTCCTTCAATTACCATATACGACTCTGAACTTCAACTAGCCAAGATCGATTGACTATTTACCTTTTTCTGATAATCAATGTACCAAGTGACACCCTGCAATTCGAATCTTCTTGAGAATTATTCGAGAGGCTTTAAATTTACTCTTTTATTAAAAATCCATTTTCCTTTATTGATATAATTTGATGCAATGATTGAGTGCAATGCAATTGATTATATGATTTTAAGTAATCATAGAAATAGAATTATTTGTTTATGTAAGTCTAAATAAGTACAGAAATGTGATGTAGGACGTAATAATACAAATTACTTGCAAACGAAGAACGTGAAATTGTTTTCACGTAGCTTCGACGGATATCCTCATAAACATGTGCACCCATTATTAAAATATTACAGCCGCTTTTACAATACCCGTGAATTACTCTAGGGAGTTTAAACATGCCGACGATAAGGCGCCCGGATTGTACGGACGGTTAGCTAGCAATATGAGTTTAATGACTCTCTTAATTAAAAGCAGTAGGACTCGCAGAAAGCTGAACACTAAAAGCAGTAATACAATGAGAACGGTTCTAGAAGCGATGGCCATTTGACATCGTTCTTAGGTCAAGTTACATTACTGCGCTTGTTGCGGTTATGCCTTTTTATTCTGACAATATTCCCCGTCTCTGAAATCACCAATCTGTGTACGTGTCTACGCATAGAATAGCTGAATCTTTAACCCTTTCAAGCACAGCGTATCATATATGATATAATTTTTTAAATTCGGCTTTCTAAAATTTAAAGGCAGTTTTCAAGGTATTTTAGGCATTTTTATTATATGATTAGGTTTCTTAGTTGTTCACTGTTAATGCGTGAATAATAATTTTGTAAATATAGCGGGTAAATATAATAAATAAATAAATTGTTAGAAATATCTGTTTTTACAGAATAAATGTAATTGTGATGAGACCACAGTGACTAGAAAGGTGGAAGTCGGAAATAGGAGGTTTTCGAGTCGTCGAATATGAGTCTGAAATCGAAAATATCAAATTCAAGATGGCGGAACCAAAGTGGTGGTTCAAAATATAAAAATTAATCGAGTTTGCTTGAAACTTGCTTGAAAGACACGAATATGCAATAAAATGTTGAAAAAAAACCTAAGATAGTTTAAATCCTACTCTTAGCATTCGAGGCTGGTTTCAGTAGAAATTCGCAAGAAATAAGCAGTGGGGAGGAGTCGAACAGAGTTGGCCGACTCACAGAGCGAGTACATCGCCCATCCACTGTCAGCACTATGGCATCTATAATTTAGAATGTTTCAACTCTTACTACTGATTCATGATTAGCGACTTGAAAAATCCCCGAGTGTGCGTTTTCAAGTAATCAAATAATTTTTGCATTTTTAGTCCGCCATTTTGAATTTTGAAATTTTTCTTAATTTCGCCCCATTCTCGTAATCAGCGACCTCAAAAACCCCCAGGTACCTAATTTCAAGAAATTTGCATGTAAGGAAAAATAATGGTTCCAAAGGTTAAAACGCATGTGCCAAACTGTTAAATGTCAATGCTTGGGCATAACAATTGACTAATACAAGTCAACAATCAGAACTAAACATTGTTAGCACTAAATAAACCATTTTATTAACCAATTTCAAAATTGAACTGGTGGCTCAGTGGGTAGAATACCACACTCCTCATCCTTGAGTATCCTGACAATCACTGGTTCGAGTCCAGCTCTGGGCAGCAGAAATAAACCCATTTTTTATATGCTGGTTTAATCAAACAATATTGTCATTATGTCAATTGCATATTTTACATAGTTTAAAAATGACTAAAAAGTTCGTCAAACTCCAACGTGACGGTGCTTTTGCACGCTCGTATGACGTCACGCCATAGTAGTGCTCAACAGCTTACTACGTCGCAACGAAACCTTTCTACGTTTCGCTACGTCTTAAAATCTGCCTTGAACGGTAAACTTGGCATGGTGGTGGAGAGACTGTAGTGGCTTCTACAGTAATTTGGAAATTTGCGACTAATACGTATAAGCACTGCCTTTTCAAAGATAGCTTGTGAGGAATGAGTACCACTGGCAGGGGTCCGCATATATTGGGACTAGTCATAACGTTGCAGATGACTACTAACACTCGCGGCTTGTTTCGATGAAAATTGAAAAAAGTCGTACGTGGAGAAACACGTGTGTCAGTTTTATACATATCACTGAGAATTATTGTCATATAGCAAATTTAGAAATTTTTGGATGCAAACATATTGAGCTATTAAGAAACAAATTTTCCTCGCATAAAACTCTAGTCTTTTGCCGCGGTAAATGCTAGTAGTAATGCGTGGCGTGAAAATTAGTCCCAGCATACGCGGACCGAGGTCAGTGATATATATTCTGCATAATCAATTTCTTTGTTGGGTGACGTCTATACGTAATAGTTGTATATATTTACAAATTTTCTCTTGTCCTATCGCTCTGACCAACAAAGTTTAGTTGTGAACGATTAGTGCAAATTCTAACAATGCTTACCAATCTGCACTCCCATTTGTTTCGTTAGCTACTGACCTTGGAGTTATCAACGACAGTTCCCTTAGTTGGAACAAGCATGTAAAAATTTGATGTTGGGACATCAAATAAAATCCATAAAGTACTCTGGCAGCTAAATTCCATGAATCAAGATTCATCTTACACCATTCCAGTCCCCTTTCCTGCCCCCCCCCCCCCCTCTATGTAATTTTACTTCGGATCGTATGTCTATAATATAGTCGTGGTATAATATCAAATGAATAAAATTTAATAATTATTATTTAATATAATTATATATACTAATTTATAATATCGAACGCGCTGAAATCCAAAAGAACGAAGAAACCTAAATGTTGGGCGCCAGGTACAGCTTTCCCGCACCACCGTTCCCCACCACGGTCGATTTCCAAATTTCCCGGCGGCTCAGTCTCAGCGCATTGAAAATGGTAGAGGGGAACATGGGGACAACGAGAGGATTCCGGAGTCAGCGGATAAGCGCGCAAAATGATGACGCACCAGATAGTGTCTCATTTCGCTTATTAATTCCTAATAAACGAGGTAGGTTACAATACAAATCCCGTCGCGTACAGTGCATTCCACAATGGCGGCTCACGACTAGTCCGACTCCTGGCCCTAACCTAGGTGTCCCTACCGAATTCGCAGATCCTTTCACTGCGCGATTTACGATCCTAGCAGATCTCATTGGAGACGAGTTTCCTCTTCCCAGGGAGTGTGCACTTCGACTTCGCTAGCCTCCAGAGACATCCGCATGTCCGCACCCTCTCGGATATCCTCCTGCGCGAGATATTCTCCAAGTAAGATCGTCCTCGCGGTACTTACCAAAAACTGGCTGTCTTAATCATCCAAAGTGCGGTGGCCGTGTCCTTCCTGCCTCCTCGCGTGGTGCCACTTCCTGGCTCCACGAGGGCGTCCCCTGGACACTCGGTGAACCACTCACTCTGCCACTCCCGCGCACTGTATTCCGTAATCCAAAACAGGGAGCCGTGGTCTTTCTGAAGAAATTCTGATAATCGCAATTCACGATTATTCGATAGCTCTGCTATCGCCCGAGCACGGAAGAAGATTTTTTGACCCTCTCGGTCTGCCGGTACTCCGAGGTCTCATTGTACTCCAGAGGATTCCTGCTTCCCAGGAATACCTCTTTGCTACGTCTCGTGGCAATCCAAAACAAAAACAATCCCCTCTACCGGCGCCCTCCCTATGGATACGTCGACCGTGGTCGGTTAAACTTCCCGAGGTACCGATAGTGCGTCCCGGCTGTTGGACACCCCTTGCGTGCCCTCAACATAAACGGCCCTGGTGCCTCTGCCGCCGGTTCACTATTTTCCCTCGTTCCCTTCTCCCGAACCCCGGACCCATGAACCGTTTGGAGATGGCGGCCGGAGGCACCGCCGTACCGTCGGCGGTACGCGGAAGTGCGGGGCCTTTGTAACGAGTCGTCCTGTCGCCACGTTATAGTATAAATGATATATGATTATTTATATATAATATATCTATGTTAGATAAAAAGTTAATTGTATATAAAAAATATATAATTTATTTAACGAAAACAAATAAAACTAAAACCAGGATATCAGTCTCTAAGTCAATTTTTTTTAATTCCGTTCAATCGTTTCAGCATTGTTCGTTCTGATTTCAGTTAATTGACAACGCAGACTTGCGATTATAAATTTTGTATCTACAGCTGCCTAATTCTGCTTTCGTGTATGTTTACTCACGTATACTGCAAAAGGAAGAATATATTGTGTTAATTAAAGGTCAATTCTTTAAAGAAAATTTGTATTGTCGAATTCAATCCTCTATGATTTATCTAAAAGAAAACATGAGGTATAATGAATTCTTATACGTTAGAAATTACAGAAAGATGGCCCATCAAAACAAAGTTTGTTTATCAACGGACTACACTGAGAGAAATGGAGTTTCGTTGTACATCGTGAAATACCATAGCTTATCATAACGACCCAGAAATATACTAATTTATACATCAGGTATGACTACTAATGTTCGTCGGTATGTGAATTATTTCCATAAGCTTTATTTGTTTGCACACTGGAACACAATTCGGGGATTCAATATTTAGATTTTCAGATTTTTGTGCCCAAAATTGGCACCTCTTTTTTCTCCGTGTATACAAACTAAATTCCTTATCAAAGCAATTTTATAAGAGAACAAATGGTCTTGTCTCTATTTAACAAAGCTGCTTTAGCGTCCTAATGTAATGCTGGTCTCTCGTCTTGTCGTTTTGTCAATATCTTAACATTGATGCACGTCCAGGCAGTGAACATAAATTAAGGGCATTGGATGTAAATATAATTTCTACCAGTATTCTTGCTAATATTGTGAACGTTCTAGCTGTTTGGGTGGCTGATTTTAGTATAAATTTTGTTTACATATATTTCGCTCCCTGATACGAGTTCAATTGTCTACAATAAAAGAATCACTTTAAATTGACAAACATTAAAATAATAATTTCTTCAAATACAAGAATAGCACAATAGATACACGTCAATGAGTGTCTATGAAAATGTATGCATAAAGCAAAAGCACCATAAGAATTTATAATGAGAATCGAGGTGATGCACATGTAAATTTTTGTACCGAAATATATTTTATTTTTCTATTTTAGCATACATTCTCGTGATTATATGAAATGACACGTGTGATTTACTAAGGATTTCGTTATCTACGACTTGTCAAAAAAACATATTGAACTCGTCAATCGATTATAGCTGCATTGGTACACACGAACACTATATTGGAGTACCGAGAGACTCGATATACTTGACCAAGTATAAATTCACATATACCTTTTCCTCTTCTGCACGAGGATATTTTAAAGTCCACGTGCCCCGTTTGTCTCTCGCTTGTTCAAGACTTGTATTTGTACGATCATTAGTACTCTCATGATTACTATTAGTCGGATGCTGCAGTGTAAAGCTGCACACCGCTTTTTCTTCTTCGCAAAATGGCGTATTAATCTCACGAGAAAAAATATCATCTTCACTAGGGGGAACGCGACTTTTCGAAAATCTTTTTAGTTCGATCGAACAGAATTCGAAATCGAAATATTTCATTTTATTTTCAATCTCAAAGGACTTGTTCTCTCGTCTGCGCTTATATTCGCTCCCATCATTTTCACATACCATAAAGAACCTTATATTATTAATTTCTTCATACGACGTTCCCCCCAATATATCCTGACTATATTCTTCCTGCATTTCCTCTTTCTCTTTGTTTGCAGTTGCCGATGCGATTGTTCAAATAATAACAATGCTAAATATTAATAAAACGGTAATTGATCCACGATAAGCTTTATTATTATTATGATTATGATGATCGAATCACCTTAAGAGTCATTAAAAAAAAACTATTTACGAGTTTTAATGTACATGATCAAATTTCATTATTTATTTCACATTTTATAATACTTACGATTGCACTAGCGACAGTATGTAGCATATTTTGAACTTCATTATCTGCAGTCTTCAAGTTATCAACTATATTTTTTATTTTTTCCAACTTCGAGGACAATTTGCACATGCAGCAATCCTTATTTACAATCACGCTCGTTCTAGAAGTCTGTAGGGGATTAATTTTTTGGAGTGTACACTTAATTTCCTTTAAGAAATTATATTCATCAGCAGGATGTGCACGCTTTTTTGATTCCTATAATGTAACGTTTGTTAAAGTTTTTAAAATAATTATATAATTCTCCGTTTGCTTACTAAAAATAACAATTAAACGTTTTAAAATATATCTTTTTTTCTCATTCGTTCCACTCTCCTGTGTTCTCGTTGCTTTCGCTTTTTCGAAATGTCTGGCTTTATGTAATTTATATAACAGATCAAATAATTCTGTTTCATTTTCTGCAATAGCATATTGTGGAGCAAAGGCCGAAAGTTGGCGATTGCGACGAGTGTCAAGTTGTCGTCGACGGAAACGAGTCGCAAGCGCCAATTTCCGGCCGAGCTGCACGCGATACTTTTAGTAACAAGTGCATGCTAAGTGTCAAAGTCGTTTACAGAATAAAAACATTCAATATGAAGACGTTGACTGATCATAAATCGAAAAGTAGTCGGGTGTCTTGCGTAGGATCTCTGACGAAGTCCATGTTGTGGACCAGAGTCGAAGCCCCGGTGAGGGGTTGGGAGGGTGAAATCCCCTAACGCCAAGAACCAAAGTTCTTCTTGAGGCAAAGTCCCCCTACTGAAGAAAAATGAAATTTTCGTTGTATAAATAAAACTTAACAAACGTAAAATATATGGATCAATTTGTTTTAATTTTTTTTATATAACGCAATGTAACAATTATTAGAATCTTTTTATGAAAAGATTTTTTATAATTCTTCGACGCAAATCATTAGTAATTATAATTAAAACCCAATTTTTTATTCAATTTTTAATAAAAAATAAAATCTAGAAAATACATCGGTTTGGAGCAAAATTACTTAAAACTTATAGTGCAATTCGTGCAATTGCTGAGAGTAATAGCCAACGGAAGCTTTTCGTTTGTTTTTACTGCTCCTTCAAACGTTATCTTATTTTGTGCACTTCTGCCGATTTTCGATGTGGACGCTTCCACTTTCTTGTTCTTTGCTTGCTTGCCCTGATTGATCCGCGTTTTCATAACTTTCCGTCGGTTTTAATTGTATCGACGAAGCAATCATTTTCCCAATTTTTTTCTTGTTGCCCACCGATTCCTCGATATACCCTGCTGCTACTGCATCCGATCGCCACTCATCGTGTCTTTTTAGAGTCGGCAAGAAGCGACGCCAAAATTCTTCGAAAACTGTGTCCGGTGTACAACTCAGTGTTATCCAATTCCAAAAATCTGTAAAAGTACTAATAGTAAGTAATTCTTTTTTTTTTACTTAAATATTATCCCATCAGGCTAAAATTATTATATTATACAAACTTGGCAATTTATTTTTAGGCATCGACGCTCATGTATTTTTCCCAATAGGCTGTATCGTGCATTTTCCATGTTGGTAGTTTAGGAAAAAACATTCTTAAAGCCGTGAATTTTGTTAACGATATCGTAAAAATCTCCCTCGATTATAAATTACCGGAGTTTCTTGTTTTTGGTGTCGGGTATTTTTACCAGAAGCACCCATCGTGCTCCTTAACGTCGTTCACAGTCGCATTAGTGAATTCGCGAATCAAAGCAGTCTGTAATTAACGTCATACATGTTATTTTAACTATTGACTTGTACATTATATTTGACATATTTTTGTATATTTCTATTTACATATATACCATTATTTTATTGTACATATAGAAGTTTTGTTATTGTTCAACTTTTTATTATCTTCATAAATTTTAAGCTTTGCATTCATAATTATTTTATACGTTACCTTTGCATCTAAATATTCCACATCAGGAGCTTCTACTAGAAATCTCGCGACATCTTGCGGTAATAACGTCTTCGACTTCTTACTTCGAAATCCGTCTGATTTTCATTCGAGGTACGCTACCAGCAAGTTGTAGGTACCAGTGTTGACATTATGTCTCAAGCTCATTGTGCTTCTTAGCCTGGAGAAATGAGACCATAACGTTGATGCTTGCCAGTCCTGGCCAAGCTCTTGGAAATATGTCAGCATCACTTCCTGCGAGATGAAGTTGGTGAGCCGTGATGCTTGCCATTCGCAGAATTTCGCGCAAGCGGCGTTAATATCTGTCGCTTAATTTTTGCGGCACAACTCCCGAATCACATTTGCCGCGATTTCTTGAATTACAAACAGCGTATTCCATTCCTCATCATTTTTCAAGTTACTCATATTTAACTTCTTTTTACACGTTTTGACACATGGACCAAATACAAAGAACTGTTGGTTTAACTGCGGTGAATGTAGCTGCTTAGAGCGATATTCATTTTCGTTCCACAAAACAGGGGTGAAAGTGAACAAAATTTCTCCCAAGGGGCGAAAGTGCAGCAATTGTAGACTGCGCACGCGCGAATCTGTCTTTTCGAAACTGCTATGCAATTGACTATTATGGAAAGCACCACTTTTCATGCGCGCGTTACAAAAACTTTTTTGTTTTACATTGCTTTCGTCAGTTATACTTTCGACCGCACTTGTTTCGATGATATTAAGGTTATATTCCGAAACTGAATCGTGGTTACGGTTACAAAATTTCAACGAATTATATTGGCTAATTTTTGTGGAATACGCAAATCGGTTAATATAATTGGCTGAAATTTTGTAACCGTAACCACGATCCAGTTTCGGAATATAGCCTAAGGCTCACGCAGACTGGGAGATAGAATATGCCAAACGCGTTACACTCCGGTAAAAGTTAGAACTTATCGATCTGGGTCGATAATGCGGAAGTCTAGGACCGTCTCATAAAGACAAAATTATAGCCTCTGTACTCCTCGCAGTCTAGAATATTCTCCCGAGGAGGATTGCACTGCGCAGTACTAAAAATGCATATAAAGGCACGAGGAACATCTTTCCGCCCTTACTTACATTTTATAGTACTAATATGCATGTGAAGGCAAGAGGAATATAGTTCCTCCTTTGCTTGCATTGCGCAATCCTGTAAATGCATGCAAAGGCAGAATAAATACACCTGTGTTGTCAATTCATTCGATAGATTGGCCAGTATAGTATTTGCTAGTTGTGCATAAATACACGTACAAATATATTTCAGATCAAGTACAAAAAGTGCCCTTTCTAAAATTGGTGCAAGTTTAAAATTTTATAAGCGGCCCTGGCTGGAAATGAAATTATTGTGTGGCGACATCTAGCGGAATATTTGAATACCTCCAATTGTAAGTGGAAGAAATAGCATGAAATAGTTTGAATTATATTTTTCACCTTTCATAGTCGTCTTACAAATTGCGATCATAAAACTGTCACACAATGTGTTTTCCGTCCGTCTACGAATATCTATACTCCGTCATTGTGCTGAAAATGTAGTGAACGTGTAATAGAGTAGTGAGTATGAGCGAAGCGCGTGACAGAAGTGAGACAGGGATATACGACACTTTTTTTCTTTGCGCTGTAAAGGTTACGTATATGTTGAGGCTGTTTAAACGGAGCATAGGTGACAGCCAGCGCGTACGAGGAAGCTAATTAATCCAAAGTATGTCCTGAAAAGTTGATAGTTTCTATAAAAGGTAAAAAATACGTTTCCTCGCTTGTCACGACGTAATTCAAGATGGCCGATCTGGGCCCGGAGGAGCCTCAAAGAGATTGTCATAAATTGCAAAAATCTCGTTCTTCACAAATTTGTATATTAATTATGGAGCGTAAAAAAAGACACAGAGCTTACATTCTAAACGATGAAATAAGTACAAAATAATATTTTTTTGGTATATATATCACACATCCTTTGCATTTCGCGTCAATAGCCTTTGATCATTATGCATTTAGCGTTTACATTGCGTCAAGTTATGCAGGTCACGTTGTTTGTTATGCAAAAGAAATGTAATTGATAATAATAAAAATGGAATTATATTTTTTATAGACTTTTCTTATTAGGTCGCTGCAAGTGCCTTATAGTGCACGTTGCCGTTGGGAACGGCAGCAAATGGCAAGACTTGGCACATTAAATATTGGAATTGTAAATGAGCAACAGGAAGGCGATTACTATGGATACCGTACTACGAGAATTGTAATAATTTATAAAAAATAGCCTGTTTCATGCTAGATTCTACTGAAAAAATACGATACATTTAATACGGTATTCAAAATTTTTATATTTTACACAAGATTAGCATGAACATATAGTACATTTACTTGATTATAAAGTACTATAGACATTCCCTATTTAAGAAAAGGAAAGCAACCGTTTTGGATCGATCAAGCTCATTATGAAAACACAGAGTGTTTAGTTGGCAATAGCGTACATTAAATTCTTGAATATTATTAAGACAACTAGGTTACAAAAACAGGACTAAATCAACTGCTAGGACTTCCTGACGATCTTCTGCCAAAGCAGAAGATTTGCAAAGCAGTATAGATTTTGGGAGAATTGTTCATAGTATTTAGGAGACTGGTCGTCTAGCAGCTCTGATTTAAAATGTAATGCTTGTCAAAGTATACAAATTAGGGGCATGTTCGTTCAATATGATTTGCAATCTCCACTAGTCGTTGCTTTCGAATTCAGGAACCTTCATAGTTTAATAGACGAATATTACACAATAATAAACGAAGATCCCAATTATATTCGCGATTCAAGCTGCGGGTCTCATTGTCAGTTCCAAAAACTAAAAAACTCAGTTTGGAAATACGATTTATGCTTACTATGTAATACCGATGGCATCCCTGTCGTGAATAGCTCCAAAGACCAATTCTGGTCTATTCGAGTACAAATTTTAAATATACCACCAAAGCATCGAAAAAACTTTCAATTTATTTATGAACTACATGTATTACAGTAGTACAGAAACCTAACATGAACTGCTATTTAAAACCTTTTGCAGCCACGAGAAAAGACCTTTTCGAAAAGGGAATTCATTGGTATTATAGTTTTATTGGTTAAATAGTACATAGCAAAGTTATTGCTCCAATCGCCACTTTGGATTGTCCTGCTGGAGCCGCTGTACAAAACCTTATGCAATATAACGGAAAATTCGGATCCAGGTAAATCTTGCCAAACAGGGTCAGGATATAATTATGTATTTCCACTGTGTGATGTTCCATCTACTCTTCGAACTGAGGAAAATATACTACTGCATGCATAAAAGGCTGTGACTGAAGATGGCAATCACGTTACAGGAGTAAAAGGGCCGTCCGTTGCATCTCTAACACCACACTTCAATATATCTAGTGAATTAGTACCAGATTATATGCATGTCATCTGCTTTGGAGCAGTACGGATGGCAATGAATCTTTCTCTTTCTCTCTTCTTTCTTCTTCTGTTCTTCTTCTTCTGTTCTTTAATTTGTTATGGAACGCGTTAATATGAAGAAGGCCGTACTAGGGATTAACCCTTTTAGTGCCGAACGACGATATATCGTTGTTCGCCACACTTGCGAAAAGTGCATCCGTTTTTCGCGCGGCACTAAAAGGGTTAAGTTTGACATCCTCACGTACGTTTTTTTAATGCGGCCTCGATAAAGACCTAGTTTAATTTACTAACGAGAATATTTGGTTGGGCCTTTACTCAGTTTGTATTGAGACATATTGTCGGGCACAATCGAGAAACTTGATAGAATTTCACGCTGAACGCTTCTTTACGCAAGTTTGGTCACTGAAAAATTATTCGACAAAATATCATTTTTTCAATGTTATTTTGATCTGATAAAATCAGAATAACATCTATTTTTGCGAATTATTAACATCGAATATCAAACATAATTATAATTGCTTGCAATATTCATTTCGTAAATGCTGGTATATATGTTGTATTATATTCTTGGAGAAATTGGAAAAAATTTATTATTTTCATATATATAAATATTGATGGTTAAAATTCTTAATCAAAAGAACATTTACAAATTGGGTTGGTGGCTTAGTGGGTCAGAGTGTCATACTCTATACGTAGTGTCATAGATAGACAGATGTGTGTCTATTATGAATCTTCTTTTTTAAATTGAATTTTAATTATACAATTACGCCATTACACCTTTCATACTTTACATGTATTTTAACGAATAATATTAACAATCTGATCAATTTTATGCGAGTTCCGCGGTTTAACACTGTATGGACAAGGAAACCGCACGAGGAACACATCTATTCACGCTCATATGACCTTTGCGGCTTAAGCGTTACAGTCCCGATCGGGCACCTGCTTGGTGCCTGGACCATCGCCCGATGAAAATGGGCAAAAGCTGATCGCGCCCCGCTAGTAGCCTTGACTAAATTTCTATACAGGTTCTTTTTTACTATGCACCCATTGTATTGAAAGGAAAACTTTCAGATCTTTATTACCAGAATCTTTTACTGTTGGTGCGCAGTGTTAAAATTTGAATACAATCGAAAATCCATCTACTGGAAATTGATTTAGCAGAAAAAATATTGTGAAATGTTCGTTTAATGTGTATCAATTGACCCATATGGCTTATTTCGTAAGGTTATGGGGACCGTTGTGGGTATGGTCTGCTTTTCCATTTAAAGATGGAAAAGGATACCTGTGTAGAATCTGTCATGGTCCAAACAAGATTGGCATAGAAATATTTAATACTATGAAATATCTCAATGCTTTTTATATTATTAGGCATATGATTTTTCCACCTTCAGGAAATAAAAAAAATATAGTATTATCAAAGCGTTGGGGTCGCCATGTAACAAATGTTTGACTTCCAACGATAGGACATGTTTGCAAAATCATTCACGTGAACGAGGACTTGAGATATTATTGTTTATTGCAGAGTTCGAATTGGAAAGGTTGTATTTACATCTGAAATGTATCTTTTATAAAACTATGCGTAATAGTATATACATTGTCTGGGACAATGGTAATTTATTTGGCACTATCAAATTCTTTGTATCCATAAATCAATCGCTTTTTTTTGTAGTTAGACTTGATTTACGTTGCGAGGATATCGAAAAAAAAAAAAGTATCCATGTATTTGCAGTTGATAAAATAAAGGCAAAGATTTTACGTATAGATGATTATGTATGTTTATTTCCATATTCCTAAACATGTATCTGATGTATCAAAAGCATGCCAAGTGTATACATATAGGGATTTCAGGCAGTTTGCTTGCAACAAAATTTGAAATTAGTATTTGGTGCCAAGTTTCATTTCCTGAAAAATGTACCATCTTGTGTCATAACTATTGTTACGAACATTGAATCTGGAAGATTAAGCGTTGTAAAACAGAATTGGAATTAAAATAGATGGTTCGTTGATTCGATCTATTTAATCAGCACGTCCACGTGCTAATACAAAACCTATCGAGCTTTATGATTTTAAGTTGTGATAATTTTTCTAAATGCACCTTCGAGGTGCATTAAGCAATTCCACATTAAGTACATCATTTGGTGATTTTGGAATATCTATGGAAATTAATTCCCACGGTCGGTATTAAATAAAATTATCTTGTTCACTAATCTGATTTTTTGTGGCGTCTAAATCCTTCTAGCTCGTTGGTCTCATTTGTCTTTGAGTGTACGGTTTATTTAATTGTCTGAATATTTTGCCTAATCGAATTTCCCTACCGCTTCGTTTAGGCATAAGTTTGTACTTACATAAATCTTGTGGTCCTAGTATATTGAATTCCTTGGTATATGAATGAATCACAATTAGGTCATCCGAGATGAGTGAATCATCAATCCAAGTTTTGATTTAATATTAACGATTTGGTAGGATAAGTATACGACCCTATATTTGATTTCAGTTCTATCCAGGAAGGTTCCAAGTAAATTTTAAATACACTGATTTTGGTATCTCGGATAAGTTTTAGAGATTCTTGGTACATTTAGTACATGATTTATGAGCTTAATACACGGATCTGGTTTAAAATTTAGATTTTATCTTCAATCGTACAATTTGTGACGTGATTTTTCAATCCACGGTCACAAGGCGATTCAGATAAGGTTTACGTTCCCTGATTCCCGTCGAGTCACCACCCTGCTCAGAAACTACGCTCTCGGCTAGATTCGTGCATTGACGCCAACGCTCCCGTGAAGATGTGCTGCCGTTGAGTGAGGTCGAGGTGCTCAAACCTGCCGAGG
>JARQTG010000204.1:0-16181 GCA_030142615.1 Syrista parreyssii
CCCCCCCCCCCCCGGGCAGGAACACGACGACGGGTTCCCGATGATCGCAGAAGAGCGGGTGCACGAGGCTGAGTTGGTGCAGCAGGTGGATATAGGTGACCAGGGTAGGGAGGAACAGGATAAGGATAGGGAGAGAAAGGATAGCCGTAGGGCGGTATCATCAGAAGATAAGGTGGGTAACTATAGGGAGAATAGAGGGCTGCATTCGGTACGGCACAATAAGTAGTCGAATTAGAAACGGAAAGGTGAGTACCGATAGCAGCAGTGCTAGTGGGGTTCTCCGGAACGGTAGCGTAAAGGTCAGCAGAGGAAGAATTACTTGGCTGAGGAGTCTTATTCTTTTTCGTTCGCATGGCGGCTGTAGTAGTCGCGGCTAGGTCTTCTTAAGGAGTTTCCTCTGTTTCGTCCACTGCGGACACGCCGGGTGGGTTGGTTGGGGCGCGTCGCGGCGGAAGCTTAGGTCCTTGGTACGCTAGATCGGGAGCGACACACTGTTCAAGCGGAACTGGGGGTAATTCATGCCTTTGAGAGTGAATAATTACGTCATACTCTCGAATTAGTCGCTCTAAAGCGTCGAGATCTAGATAATCAAAGGGGCAGATGTACTGCCTATACTCGTCGCGGAGTCCAGAATGTGCCAACCGGCGTTTTTCGGCGTCGGTCAGAGGCGGAGTAATTCTGGCGAACAGGGCTCGTAGCTTAGTCAGGTACGTCAGGGGGCTTTCTTTGGGCCCTTGTATCCTTCGGCGAGCTTCTTCGCGCAACTGATCCTGATAGTCCTCGCGGCAATATCGTGTACAAAAATCATATGCGAAGTCATTCCACGTCCGCCAATGTCGGTGGCGTAATCTGAACCACGGAATGGCCTTTTCGATGGGCATAAACGGAAGGCAGAACAGCAAATCTTCATCAATTAGTCGCGATCGCGCACGACAATTATCGATTCGCATTAGAGATTCATCGGCGTTCGATTCTGATTTTCCGTTAAATCGCTGGTTCCACTTACTAACGACATCCCAAGTGTTGCATCCATAAGGAGTGTCGGTTTCATTTCGTCGGTGGTTTTCACGACGCGGCGGGCCCCACGCGGCTTCGGATAATTGGATAGTGGAGTGTTGCGGATTCAGAAGAATATGACTATATGGTGGGTGAACTACCCGTGGAGTAAGGATTTTGATGGATAGAAAAAAAATAATTAAATAGAAAACGGCAAAAAGAGACAAAAAAAAAAGGAAACGAGAAAAGGAAGGCGGCGGAAAAGTGTTAGGTTCGACGGAGACAGGCAGACAGACGGAATTAGGCAGTCAAATCAGAGTATGGTAGCTAGCAGGGTAGTACTAAAGTTATAAGAAAGAATCAAAACAAAGGATTAGTCGCCAAGACTGGTAGTCGCGCGGCCGACATCCTAAGCGAGATAGCGGAGTCGTCCGAAACTATGCTGAAAAAGTAAAGCGAAAATATTCTAACTAGCTCGTAGGTGCGCCACGAATATTCAACGTAAGTCTTAACAATGAAATTTCTATCAAACCACAATAAGTTTCGCCAACTGAACATAGCGAAACAATCAAAAGGTAATACACTCAAACGGTATCACGAAATTACGAATTACTAAACCTCAAATAAATTCTCTAAACGGCTGAAATCTCAAAATTCTCCAAAAAAACCTTAAATCTCAAAATACTTCAAAAATCTCAAAATTTCAAAATTCCCAAAGCCTTGGCTAGCTCGGGAGGTAGTTCTTATGCCTCTTCGCGCCCCACGTTGGGTACCAAATTTGCGACGTTAGTCGCAAAGGGCGGACAACGAAGGGGCTGTTACAGACGAGAAAAGGCTCCAATTTTATGATAACTCGTATAGTCTTTTCGTAGGTTCGCCTCTCGCGGCCCCACGTTGGGCGCCAAATTTATGACGTTATAATCGTCGACCAAATGGAAAGCTACCAAACCGAAAGTTACGGAAGTGTAGACGGTCTAGACTAACTGGAAACGTTGGGCGCCAGGTACCCTCGGGGAGTACCATGAGCTCAGGGCTCGTTACCGATCTCGAGAGAGGAAGGGATCCGGTCTGGGTAACCGATTGCCACCAGGCGAACTAAACCTAAATGTGCCACCAGGCGAACTAAACCTAAATGTGCCACCAGGCGAATTACAAACTAAGGGCCAATCGCAAAACAGATAGTGGCACCACGGCTAAGAAAAAGAAAAACCAAAACGTAGCTCAACCTAAGGGTTACCCAGAACTGAGAAAACGTACGGAATTAGACCAACCTACGTCAGACAATACGCCGCTTCAGAGGCTAGCTCGTCGGAAGCGTCGCGGCGTTCAAGAGGAGAGGAAGAGGTCAGCAGCCAAGGATTGTAGGGGAAGCGATAAGAAACGTTAGAATAAAACAAACCAAATTAATGAGTTAAAACGCACCAGAACTGTATTAAGCAAAAATCCAAAATAAACTATGAGATCCATAGAAGCGGTACAAAAACATTAGAGCAGTCCTCAATAAGGGTGCGAGCAAAATCCAAAATTGGTCAACAACAGTCTTAAAACTAATTCACAATAATGTTTTCGAAACGGAAGCTATACAATGCAAAAGAAAATAGGATAATACCATATCGGTAACTCTATGCGGATCTTACTTATCAGAAAATTTCGACAACGAAATATGTTAGCGTTCACGCGAATTAGACGTGGGCTCGATATTCCTCAAAGTAATCGCGAGGAACGATTGTATGGTCGGAAGAGTTTAATAAAGTCGAAAAAATCTAACAAAATCAGAATTATCTAACAAAAGGTCGGAATTATCTAATCAAAACGGTCGGTACGCGAGAGACGGCAGCGGAACGGAACGGAACGAAACGGAATGGATTCGGGGTTCCAATTCTCGCATGAGCGAAATTATAACCGCGATTGACACCATTAACAGGAAAGAGTCAATCGAACAAACTAGAGCCTATACGTAACGCGAAGACATAAACTATAGCGCACCAAATAACAAAATCGCAATGAATTATCACAATAAATGGCACATGAAATATAACAAGTCGGAAAAGAAAATATTACGAAGGATATTTAATTATCGCTGCAGTTATACGACGTTATTGAAACGGATAGTACCGTCCCGATAGCAGGCGGAAGGCACAGCGTCGAGGAACGTCAACAAGTAAGGTCGCCGCGAAGGGCGGCTAAAACGCGGTACGCCAGAAGGACGTCCGTGAGACGCAAAAGTCTTAAGAGCTTCACGATTAATATAATAGCTTTAAACAACGATAATCAAACATGACACACAAGAAAGAATTCACATGAGAACGGAATATATCGCATACATGAAACTAGGAAAAATCATTAATAATCGCAATTCAGGAAAAGATCGGAAAAAGCTCTTAACAAAAGAGAGAATTCAAATTAAATTATAACAGTTTCAATTAGGAGAAAAGAAAAAAATGGCAAAGTCGTTAGATATTTAAAAGGCTGATATGTGCGAGTTTGCTGCGAATCTTTAACGGAATATATTGTATCGGAAATCGCAAAATAAAGAGTAGTCTCAAAATTTAGCAATCGGAAAGTAAGCGATACCTTATAACCGGCAGAAATTTATCATACAAAAGCTGCGAGGGGATCTGACTGTTGAACATCTAAGCCGGTCAACCCGGGGTCGAACGTTGTAGCAGGCAGGTTTCCACGCGTACACTAAACGAAGATTCCAGAAAATTCGTTAATAAAAAAAAATAAATCAGCACTCAAATAAGAAAAACGCAAAATCGCATACTCAAAAATACAATCTTATAACGGCACTGTCGTCCATTACTCTACAACAGGCGGAACGACATTAGCCTGATAACAGAAGGGAAAATTAGTTAGCGGCTAAACGGAAAGTTTAGCCGTGCCTGAGGCTATAATCTTCGACAAAAGAAAATGCAAAAAATGTTGAAGAAAAGCGAAAGTTCTCACCACAGAAAAGAAACGATGGGCGATGGCTCAATTAATTAGCCCCAAACAGAAGGCAGCACCATACTCTCCCTCCCTCCCTCCCAGCACTCTCCCCACTCTCCTCTCTCTCTCCCTCCCTCTCCCTCTCCTGTCTCCCCTCTCCCCCTACCCCCTCTCTCTCTCCAGGAAGGGAGGGGGCGTCAGAGAGGCCATCAGAGAGGGTGTCCCAAAATGGGGGCAACTAGGGTGGGGCGAAAGGCACACGCACGGGGTTCCTGGTAGCGTTCAGATGAGATCCGGAAGCCCCCCCCGCGAGGCCAAGGGAGGTTCACCGTGGGGAGACCACTATGGGTTCCACGGGTGCCGGTCAACAGTGGACGCGGTCCAGCGGGTCCGGGACCTCACGTAGGGAGTGGCCTCTGGTGGCTGTGATTAGGGGCATTGAGATTGTCAATGCTTTTGACACCCTGTCTTGGGGGGTCATCAGGAGGGCGATCGGTAGCCACTGGGTGCCCCCTTACCAGCGGAGGTTGATCGGAGCCTATCTACGGGAGAGGTCGGTTGAATACTGGGATAGGGACGGTATGGCTCACGAGAGGGAGGCTTCGTGCGGGGTTCCGTAGGGCTCGGCTTTGGGTCCGACACTGTGAGACCTCGCATACGACGAGGTGCTTAGGGTTAGCCTACCGGCCTGGGTGGACTTCTTGTGCTACGCGGATGAGACACTGGTCCTTGTCAGCGAATCCTCATGGGGTGGCCTGCATCGCCGCGGCGATCCGGGCCCTGGAACTGCGCGTGGCACCGCACAAGTCGAAGGCTATGTGGGTCTACGATCGGGCACAGTGCGGCCCGCCGCCCCGTGGGGCCTGGATTGCGATGGGGGGAGGGTGTCTGGGTTGAGATCCGGGAGACCATGAGGTACCTGGGTCTCACTCTGAAAAGTGTAACGTGGCGTTACCAGCTCGGCTTGAGCGTGCCACGTTACTTTAAGGGAAATACCATGGGTCCGCATCGAAGGACCGCAGGATCGGAGCCAGGAAGGGGTCCACTCCAACGGATGTTATCATTGCCTGCCGGTAGCGGTAGGGCGGATCGAGCTGCGAGGCAAATAGGCGTAATGGCCAGCGCCGATGAGGCCGCCGATCACCCGCTCCCCCTTCCCACCAGCCGGGCACCCGACTGTCCCGACTTGCCATTCCGACGGCGAAGGACAGCGGGAGGAAGGGTATTTTTGTTTAGAACACCTGCTAGACGGTGAGTAGCGAGGGGCACAGAATTTCCAGGGAACGGGAATTCTTTCAGCGAACGTGACGTTATTGTAATGTTATTTCTCGGAATGGGTTGTTCGCAGCAAAGCAACTCAACTGCGCCACAAATATAAGGAACGGTATTCTAAAGTTCTCCCGGGAACGGGAATCAAGGAACCGAAATTTTTGCAAATGCCAAAAATGGGCGCCAGACGCACCGTTGCGTCACGAGGCTCGCGAAATTCCCGAGGAAACAAAGAGGACTCTCCGGCTAGTCGGAAAGGCACGGAAAGAGATTGGTAGAGGGGCAGGGAACGCACAGATGGTAAAAAAAAGTAAATTGTGAGACCACGATATATGTAACAACTATAACAATCGGCCCATTTATTTGGTACTTATTTAACAGTAGTAAAGATAATTAACAACTGACGAAACGAGAAAGTAAATAAGAAAGGATATCGCGCGAAACAAGGTCCTTTACGGGACACGCGAATACTACACACTACGACAATTTTACACGTTACACCAAGTTCTTGCGAGACACGTGAAATTAAATAGAAGGATTCGGAATACGGTATACTCCACTGCTATTCTCTATCGGACCCGATACATAGGTTGGCCCTTGCGCTACTATTCCATCGATAATTTGTCGATACTCGACAGCGTGAAATAACGCTTTTCCGAAAAGGAACCGATCAGTATAATTCACGTTAGGCAAACTAGACAAAAGGAATCGAGTAGCGGTCAGACTTGAACAGCAGATGGCTAGAGTAAAGATACGCAATAACAAGAGGTAAGAAAGTAGTGTAGGAAATATGATAGTCGACCATAAGAATAAGAGAAAAGAAAATAGCGAGATATTAACGGAAGATGTTAAATCCGGAACGTACGAGAAGCGTAGTTCAGGAGTTCTTACGACAACTTTCCAGGGTCACCGAGAACATTAAGATCAATAATAACAATATAAAATAGTATAAGGGTTCACGCTAAAGCACGGAATCGTTTTCTCTGGCGGTACGCGATCTTCTCCTCGGCCGAAACCGGTGGGACAATTCCGAGGTAAACGAGATGTCTATAATATTGTCCGCAGAGTATAAAAGATTTCGTCCTCTGGGCGCCGAAACACTTACCGTGAACGATACAAAGTCGACACTGAGGTTTTTCCAACTGCACTACCGGCCAAGACGGCTGTCAACGCAAGAGTGTCGTTCGAGGGTTCTCGTTTTCACCAGTCGAGGCTAGCTCCCTCGCGGTGGGTCTAGTAGGGTCCACTGGGCCAATCGTCTACGCGGAGCTCTGCGGCCAATAACGGCTTACGCGCTAATATTCGAAACATGCCAATGGATTAATTAATTAAATTATTATACAATACGAGATTATTATACAACTACCGGACGTGGAATGCTCTCTTTGAGAGTAGGTATTGACCAGGGCCTCCTATGAATCGTACAAACACGAGAGTGTAAGGATGGTCCGAAATTTGAGTTCCCTTACAGTCTACGCACGATACAGTGGCGTACGTCGCCCTTTCGCGAGATTGGAAACTTGTGGATGGTTGACCAGGCACATCGCCGTGTCTCCTTAACGTTCAGGTTGTAGCGGGTAGGTGACGGAAGTCCGGTCTTGATTTTACGGGTCGTAGGTGTGGCGAAGGGTTGCACCTCCTTGGCCTAGGGTAGCTCCCTGAGCTCAATCGTCGGTACGGGTGCCTCCTGTAGGGCACCTGTACCGGGACTGACGAGACGATATTGTAGTCCAAGGCGATGTTCTCCTCTAGTCGGCTGCCTACTTTATTCGGGGCGGACTGTAGGAGGGTGGAGGCGCCTGCTGGTGTTAGCGTTTCTCCACGCTCCCTGGCGTAACCTTAGGCGGCTTTCCTCTGGCGATACTGAGGAAGGTGTGGTTCCTCTTGTAGGTGGTTTTCCTCGACGTGACGGTGGCTCGGTGAATCGCATGAAATTATCGTATGGACAAAAATTAGCCTAAATCCTTAATTGAGTAATCGGGACCCTGGAGTTCTTAGCCGGCATAGTCGGATTTTATTTTCCCGAGGGACGGTACTGCGTCCCGTGATCAAAAGCATGCGAGTATCATTTCGGGATTTTTGTGACGTCGAAAATTAACGTCACACGATGACAAATGACTTCGGTAATCTTAGGATTAACCGAAGTTAATCTCTTTCCGGTACTCGGTGATGACACAGGTGCGACCCGAGAATATTGGGATAGCACATTTTTGGATTGGTTTTTTGCGAAACGGAACTCGATTTTGGGATTTTTTTTGGGACGGGAATAAGGAAAAAGAGTGACTGTGCGGAGTGCGAGGTGTCCCACAGACGGAAGTGATGCCAGGGAGTGGCACCAGCCGCGGGAGAACCCTCGCCCCGAATTGGCCCACAGGACTTTCTTTTTCGGATATCGGAGTTCCTAGAAATTGGTAGCCGACGTATTGGTGAGTACCGCTACGTGCGGCTCCCATTTTTATAGCACACCCCCCTCGCCAAAGCAGAGCCGAACAGCCCAGATCTTCGGAAGGATACGAGGATCGCACCCCCCGAGCTTGTTAGGATCGCGGATCGCGTCGCGGAGGGTTCGCGGACCATTAAGATAGCAAGCTAGGGACGGTGGCAGCGGTTAATCCCGCGACTTTAAGAAGGTCGCGACCGCCGTTGAGGATCATTGTACGCGTTGGGATGATCTGTACCGGCACCCTTTGAATAATAAACGGATAGTACCACTCCAACGGGTGTTATCATTGGCGTAAGCCCGAACTATTTGATTCTCGTCACCCCTACGTTCCCCTTTACCATTTTCAGCTGGCTGAGGCTGAGCAGCCCGGAGATTGCGAGGAAGCGGATGTGGTGAGGAACAGCGGTGCATGGGGAGACCTGCACCTGGCGCCCAACATTAGGATCTGTCTTTTTTAAAGATTTCAGCACGTTGGGAACAGCCAAGGATAATTTGTAGGCTATGCCGGGACACGGCATACGTCACAACAGCCACTGGCGTTTTGAGATCCACTTCGAGAGACTGGGACCCTGAATTGAGAGGGCGGAAGGCCCTATATGGGGTCCCGGTATGGGCGGCGGACCTCGTGACCAGCCGGTGCGGATGCACGAGGCTGCGGAGTCTCCAGAGGCGGCTGGTCGTGAGGGTAATCAGGGGGTACCGCACGGGCTCCCACAAGGCGGCGACGGTGCTGGTGAGGATGATCCCTCTCGATATCCGGACCGCGATAGAGGCCCGCGTTTATACGGGAGTTGTGGAGAGAGTTAAGGAATCGGAGGGATGTTCCCTCGACCAGCGCGGAGGTAGGCACGTTGAGGCGTCAGGCCCGACAGGATGCTCTGGCCACATGGCGGGAGCACTTTGAGGCTAGCGCCGGTCGGAGGACTGTCGGGGCCATTGTGGCCAGCTGGGAGGGCTGGCTGGGTCGCGGCTGGTGGCTTTTATTGGTATTCCAATGAGTTCATGTACGCAAACCAGTATAAAGAATGATCACGAAACATCCGCGTTCGTAAGTACAATAGTCTGCTAGAAACTGTCGGAGAACAGCTATTACGTATCGCAACAGGAAAGATCTGTGCGACGCATCGCCTTTTATAGGCCAAGCGTGGACTCCTTCATGCGCCCCCACCACCTTCCCATACTTGGTCCCCTTCCACCATTATTGGTGTCATTATGAAGCGGAGCCTATTTATTGGGATCATCAATGGTGAAAGCGCTTACAATTCTACTCTCCTATGTTCACCTTGAGAAAGTTGTATGGTCGCGGATGGGATGTTAATTTTCCGAGTATTATAATAATAAATTATCTTTATTCTAAAGTAATTCACTAAACGCGCTATAACATGCAATAGGGAACCACTCAGATGTACGATTGCGCATCTTTTATACTACATGTATGACTTGCCGCAACAAATACGACCATAAACCCGGTAGCCTTTCTCTCTGCAAATTTGACCCGCAAGTTTGCGCTCTATCCTGGCTGTTTCACATCTAACAATGCATATGTTTCTTTATTAACGGTCATTTTGAATGGAATTTTCCAGAGTCAAGTGACACGTTTACCGATTATACGATAAATTTACCGATTGTAATAATGATAAAGTTATCCTGTCATTATTTTGTACGAATGCACTACTTTACGTCTCTTTTCGCTCTCCCTCCGTAGATTGTTCATCGGATCCACAAACCATACATTAATTGTTGTGTCTTTCGGTGAGGCGATTCAATATGCGGCGCTTGTTCTGAACGTTCTTCTAAATTTGATGTGCTAATCAGCTAACCGACTATATAATTAAAATGCAGAAACCATTACCTACGACATTTTGACACGTATCCACTTATTATTCACCAACGGATTAATTCCTCATTCTCAATTACCCATTCCGATTACCTCACACCACTTTCTAGCTATGAGTATGCCCTTCTTTATTTAATGAGTTTTAATTTTTGTCGAGAGTCATGCCTTTGTGGGCAAATTTTGACTAGTTTTATTATCGAGGGTTGACTAGGATAAAAGATAGATCTCATTGCGCTAAACTGAATTCAACCACATGCGATTTTTTAGCCTTACTCGAGTGTCCGATACTTTTTCCTCATGGCGTTTGATAAATCATCCAGCTATAGCGCATTATCTTAATTAACGGGAAACAGAGCTTTCGAGATTAACGTCGTTTTCTGTAACGTTCTATCGCCCGGTCTCCGTATTTTCAAAAATAACGCTCAGTTAGGAGTTGCCTGTTGACTGTAATGGTTACAAGGTTAGGTTGTAACCGTTTCCCTTCTTTTTCACGTTGCAGGATGCAGCTACAAACAGGTTCGTCGCTCGCCAGCTTGTTTTGCGCTTATCAACAAGGAAGGTAAGTATCTTTCTTCAAATGTGAAATCAATTCTATTCTCTCGTTCTTCCAGATGTTTATTTGGTTGATTTATTTTATATCCCATAGAACAATAATTAAACTTCCTTAATTAATTAATTTTTAGATTTTTTCCCTTCTCAGGTAATCTAAGGCATTCCTGACAGTTGTTGGATGACCCAGGATCCGTCGCCAGATAAAGTAAGTATCAAAATTAATTGTTACACCTCAACACGTTAAATTAATCCACACAAAAATTAATTTATTAGATTAAATTTAACAATACACTGAATGTAATTAAACGGTTAGCAGAACCCAATTAGAACGTAACACGTAATAACTATGACTACGAGAGGTAAAGATACGTGGTGTCGCGCCGTCCATGAAATGAGCTCTGGAGTTCCGTGCGTTCCGCCTTTTATACTATTGAGGCGATCCCATCATGCGCCCCCACCATCGACTCCTCTCTCACCATAATTAATTGCAATTTATCAAAATATTACAAAATAATTGTTTGTAAATCATTATCGCTCAAGTTAAATATCCGTTGTATATCATGGAAACAGTTTCTGAGAAACATAACATTAACTAATATCGTCCCCATGATTTATAGATAAAATAATAATAATTGATAAAACAAATGTATCGTACATGTTTACAAATAAAATCAAGCATACTACACTTGTTCATCTTAATGCAGATCCCTTAGTTTAACTGATAGGCGATATTGCGTAGTCTGGAAAATTTTCCGTAATGACTTTTTGTGGATTTTTCATACTTTTGTCCTTAGGAAATAATAATTAAACATAAAATTGTTGCATCATAAGTGATTTCATATCGCTATCGACATGCATTAATCGTCTTTGCCCTGAACTTTGATTAAGAAATTTTATGTTAATTTCCCAAGTGACAAGTGCGCAAATCCCTGTAATTATTCACTAGGAACTCTGACGCTTCTTATCGTTAATATAAATGTTACTATCGCTGGAACCGGAAGGTCAAGCGATGTAAATGGAATTTGTAATAAAAGAGATGATTCGTTGGTTCGGACTACTGAATCAGCACGTCCACGTGGTAATATAAGGCCTATCGAGTTTTATGATTTAAGGTTATGATAATATTTCGAAATGTATCTTCAAGGATCAGGAAATATTCTATTTTTAAGTGATTCTTCGGTAGATAAATCTTTTGGTACTACTGGAATATCTATGGAGATCAATTTCCACGGAAGGTATTGAATAGGATTATCTTGTTTATTGATCTGATATTTTGTTGCGTCTAGATCCTTCTGGTTCGTTGATTTTATTTGTTATTGAGTGTACGGTCTATTTGATTGTCTGAATAGTTTACATAATTGAACTTTCCCAGCACTTCGTTTAGGCATATATTTGTACTTACTCAAATCCCGTATTCCCGGTATACTTGAATATCCTTTCGTAAATGATTGAATCTTAATTAGATTGTTTGGGATGAATCACCAGTCCATCCAATTTCTGATGATGTGTGAGATATTGATCGGTTTCGATTTAATAACAAAGATTTGGTAGGATAAGGTAGAAGCCCTATAATCGGCTTCAGTTCTACCTTTTGGAAATAGTAAGAATGGATAGAGGCTCTATACAAGGGCTTCAGTTCAATCCAGGAAAGTTTCGAGTAAATAGGGAATTCTCTAATTTTGGTAATTTGGATAATTATTAGAGGTTCTTGATATATTTGCTATGTGAGTTATAAACTTCAATCACGATTCTAATCTAAACTTCAATTTTATCTTCAATTTTATGACTTTAGTAATGAGTTCAACACACTCCACAACTCGGATGTTGTTTCCTTAGTTTCTTAATCGACATCGTCTAGAATATGTCCGCTGGCTCCCTATATAAAACCACTTGTGATTGGTAAATGCGAATTTCCTTCTTCAAAATTACTAACATATCTATTGACAACTAATCATTTCCCAATAATTAATATACCAAGTCGTACTATGTAATTTGAATCTCCTTGAATGTTATCCGAGAAGGTTCAGATTTATCGTTTTATTTATATCTTCATTGTTCGATATTAATAAAATATGATACAATATTTATTGTCTTTAATGGGCCTGTTGTTTTTGCTGCTGTTGTCAGTGGCGGGATAGCCATTGCTGCTTACTATTCCCGCCACCTCTTTTCGGTGTTGCAGCTGCAATAAATATTAAAAATGATTCAATAAATATTAAAAATGATTCAATAAATATTTTAATATATAGTTCTAATATGGCATATAAGATATAATTGATATATAAACTTAACAATTTCGCGCTCTGATACGTATCAGAAGTTGCAGCAACAAGATCCTGGCAAGACCCAGCAGCTCGCGCATAGCAGATACCTGCTGTTCCAGGGTCTCAAAGCGATTATGCATTGTGGTGGGTGGCGGGGGGGAGGGGGTGGCCTGCCCCCCTGCAGGATTTTCTACAGGCGGTGCCTTATCATCAGGATGTCGATTCTGACTAGACTCTCTATTTTCTTGGCCAGGATCAACACCCTGACCAATCAGCTGAACCTCCATTGAGAGGTTTTTATCATTTAAACCGTAATTGTCTGAAACATACAAAATTCCATTGATTACATTTCAAAATATAAAATAACTTTGAATTATCTTTAGTAATTTGAAGTATGAAAGATTGATTCGTAAGTAAATAAATTTAGGATGAAAAAATAAGTACTTATATGGTTTCAAGAATATTCATAAGAAGGAGAAGAGAAATAAAAAGTGAAAGCTTATGTAAATATAATTGTGAATTATATAGTAAGGTGCATACTTTTAGATGAATGAACAAATATTATATTCAACACAGTACAAAAAGTAATTTTCAAATATTAACAATCTTCGAACATCTTACTTTCCTGACTATAATAATAATTTTAGATTAATGAATTATTGTAATACATATTTGAGTTTTATTGTAAAATAATTTCCAACAAACAACTTTACAACACTACGTTCATGTTTCAATCAATTATTTGGTTCACTTTAATATATAAATGTATTGTATACTGTTTATTTCCCGTTTATGCGGGGTAGAGCGCGGACTCCCGCTCCGCTCACAAAACATACGTTAAATATACTCCTTATATCTAAATCCCTATATTGAACACAGCCAATAAAATATCAAGAAAGAGAGAGAGAGCCGCACTTCACTCATCCATACATCCATCCATCCACCCCTCGACCTCCGCTTCCGCTGAACCAACACTACAACCCTCCCCATTTTTCCCCCTTACTTCTCCCTCATCCCTTTCCTCCCTCTCCGCTCCTTCTCCCAATCGTTCCCCCAAATTTCCTCTCCATCTTTCTATTTTCTCCATCCAACTTTCCCCTAAACCTTCACCTCCTAAAACCTCCTCCCTTGCCTCCTGCCATCCTTGTTCCCTACCCCATGCCGTGCATACTTCCCATACGTACTCCCACGTTTCCTCCTCCACCCCGCAGATCCTACACATTCTTTTCTCCTCCTTCTCCCAGTACCTGGTCCCTCTCATCTCCTCACCCAGTCTGAACCTTGCCACTCTCTGCCATCTCCCTTCCACCCATCCTTTCTTCAGATAGCCCGGCACTCCTCTTCCTTTTATATACTTGTATTCTTTGTTTCCCTTCGCTTCTACCACCTTTTTCCACCTTTCCTCGTCCTGCTTTTTTCTTTCTATCCTAACCAGCTCCTCTCCTCTCATCTCTCCCTCCGCCCACTTCCTCACCACCTCCACCGCATTCCACCCTCTTCCCTCATAACATTTTCTTCTCTCCTCTTCCCAACTTTCGCAATCCCTACCTGCCCGTGCTCTCGCTAGCTCTCCACCTCTTCCCTCTTATAGCTTCTTTTCATAACCCCACGCCCTCAACCCCGCTCGCCCTTCTAACGCATCCCTCTGCAACTCCTCTCTCACCATGTAGCCTGGCACCCTCCTTGACACCCCTAAAACCCACCTCATGTACCTCTCATGCAGTCGTTCCACCGCCTCCCTCCCTACCCAACCCCAAATCTCCGCTCCATACCTTACCACTGGACACACCAGCGTATCGTATAGCCACAGCCTTCTACACCAGTCATTTCCAAACTTCCTCCCCCACACCTGTCTCATTGCTATTTCCGCCTTTTCCACCCTCTCCACCACGTGGTCTCTTTGATCTCCGTCCGCCCTCACCACGTACCCTAGATACTTATACCTCGTCACTTCCTCTATTTCTTTTCGCATCCACCACCACTTCGTTTTCTTTCTCCTGCCTCTCCCTGCCCTACATCTCATCACTATCGTTTTTCCCGTATTCACCTCCAGCCCTTTTCTCTCAATATACTTTTCAAATTTCCCTATCAACCCCTTCATTTCCTATTCCCCCCTCGCCAGCAATACCAAATCGTCCGCGTACGCTAAAGAATATACCTTCCCACCCCCATCCAGCTCGACCCCTCCCCAACATCCCTTAGCCAGTTACTCGTCCAAGTCCGCCAACAACAAAATAAACAACAGGGGGCTTAGCGGGCACCCCTGTCTCACTCCCTTCATTGTCCAAAACTTCTGCCCACACTCCTCTCCCACTCTTACCTTTCCTACAGTCTCCTTTAATACCTCTTCACATCTTCCTACCAGCCCCTCTCTCACCCCTCTATTCCTCATACTCTCCCCCAACTTCCCCCTGTCCACCGAGTCGAACGCCGCTTTCAAATCCACCAAATAGCAGCACCAGGTTACTATTTTTCTTCCTGATTTCCCTGTTCACTAACCAGTTTAATACATAAACATTATCCATCGTTCCCATCCCTTCTCTAAATCCCGCTTGGCTCGGTGGTCACATCTTTTTCTCTTCCGCTTCCTTTTTCAACCTGTTCCTCAACACCCCGGCGTACACCTTGTGCGCCGTTTGTGTGAGCGTTACACCTCTATATTCCTCCACGGTCTCCCCATTTCCCTTCTTCACTACCGGTACCACTATCCCTTGTTTCCAACCTTCCGGCCATCCCTCTCCTTTCCACACCTTCCAGCACATCTTCCATAAGCTCACCACAATATTTTCTCCTCCACATCTCCATACCTCATTTGGTACTCCATCCTCCCCCGTCGCCTTCCCATCTTTCAGTTCCCTCACCACCTTCCACACCTCCTGCTTTGACAGCTCCTTCTCCCCATCATCCCCCGTATGCCTCTCTGTATTCCCCACTCGCCTCTCATCCACACCCCGTAGCACCCCTTTAAAATACGTATCCCACACCTCCATTTTTATACTCTTATTCTTACCCTTCTTTCTCTTCCTCGCCCGGTTTATCAATACCCACGCTTGACCCTCGGTCCGTATCCTATTTATCTCCATTTTCCACCTCCTGGCTTCTACTTTTTTCTTTCCTTCACACATCCCTCTATACCTCCGCTTTTCTTCCTTGTACCTCCTTTCATTTTTTCCGTCTCTCCTCCACTCTAGTAACTCCTTCTTAAGCCTCTCCTTTCCACCTCTACATTCCTCGTCCCACCAACTATTTCTCTGCTCCCTTCTTTTTCCCTCCCCCGATTTCCTCACTGCCTTTCTTATCCGTCCACCAAACTCTTTTCATCCGTCCTCCACCTCTTCCTTCCCCCACTGCCAGTCCCCAAACTCCTCTTTGAACTTTCGCACTCCCTCCTCATTCCAGCACCCTCTCCCCACCCCCTCTCCCTTCCCCTCCCCTTTCTTCTTCCTGTGCCCCCCCGCCTTCACCCAAAGCACCACCGGCATGTGATCCGAGTCTACTTTACATTCTACTTCCAGCCTCTCGATTTTGTCCAACGCCTTCTCCTCAGCCACCACATAGTCAATCACTGATCTACCCCTTCCCCCACGTACGTCCATTCCCCTTCCTCGTCCCCTTTCACTCCCTCGGTTAAAATCCCCTGACCTCTTTCCTTCAGAAACTGACACCACCTTCTCCCCGCATTCGTCACTAGTCCATCCTTCGACTTCCTCCCACTCTCCTCCCTCCCGTCCTCACCCAAATGCCACACCCCACCTTCCGACCCCGTTCTTAGATTGAAGTCCCCCTCTATAATCACCCTCTCTTCCCTATCCTCCTCTTCCAGCCATTTTGCCATCATATCCCTTTTCCTCTCCATATCCCCGTTCACATACACCCCCACCACCCACCA
>JARQTG010000205.1:0-91438 GCA_030142615.1 Syrista parreyssii
TAGAGGGTATTAGAAAATATGAATAAGAGGTTTTAGCAGGGTTGGGAATTAACGGTAACGAAGCGGTATGTAGGGAATAGCGGGGTACGGAGTTTTATGAGGGGTGTGGATTAGTGGCGGTTTTGGAAGAACATAGAACTACAATAAAAGATACACGGAACGTGACAGTATGCACCAACTGTCACCTCAGTACCGTATGTGGCCATTAAATTCATCCATTTGTGGCCCTATTCATCACTTATACGTGATGAAGCATGATAAAGCAATGGCCACAAATGGGACAGAGCTACTTTAATCAGCGGGAATAAAATTTTAAACAATTAAGTATGAACTTACTTGTGACTGTTTATCCTTAGATACGTGAAATATTAAAACACAATAGTTGTATACGTTAATTTATGGTATAGTTTGTTCAATATTAGCTGCAAGAAGTTCATCAAATTCTTCCAAAACAACCTCGAATTGCTGATTCCCCTAGCGGAAAAGATGTCGAGTACAAAAGATTAAAAAGTTTCGTTCACAATTTCCTTTAGGAATACGTTGAGGAGGGTCGGTGATAACACATAATCCAAGATAAAATTCTGCATTTTTTGTATATTGTAACGCTCCGTCCTTATAAACCCTTATTTTCTATCCTTTCTTTTCAACCCTCCAATCTTGATGATGGATACGTCAAGAGCCCCACATAAAAACGCATAGCGCACCGTGGAACTGCATAATTGCATCTAAGAGAACTCCTCAAATCCAAGAATTCCTGAAAACTCCTATTGACTTCTCACAGCGACGACGATAAAGGAAAGGGAAAATAGGACCTTTAAAATACCTAATATTATATAATGCCCTTGAAACGAATCATTGCGACAATCATGAAGATAGAATATCAGAGATTATTAAATTTAACATTCCAAGAACTCAAAACCAGTTATGGCGACTGGAATTAAAACAAACACGTTCCCAAGCGTTATCAACTGGCATGCGACAAACACAATAGAAACACCAGTAAGCCGGTATTTGAAGTAACCGCGAATCCTATTAGTCAAATTAAACTATTAAATCCAATATCAAATCAAATTTTGACAAATCGGGATCACAAAAATCGTTGTCGCCACTAGAATTAACGTGTTCCTTCTGAGGATATAAGCAGCGGCTTCCTCGGCAGGAGACGTTTCAATCCAAACCTGTCAGAACGACAAGTGTTATCCAAAAGGCAAAAAGGAATAGAACAAATTCTAGAGTAATAATCTCTAAGAATCAATTAGGTGGATCAATCCTGTAATCCAGCGCAAACCAGTGAACAGTATTGTACTGCAAACTGTGCGAGCTCATCCTAGGCAACTTCTGATTTCAGGGAGCATAGTACCTCACCTCTGTACCAGGAACACTGCAATCCTTGTAAATCTTCTGCAGCAAAGTCATAGTGCCAGAGCTGTCAAAAGTCGACCTAGCGCCAAAAAGCAATCCACAAAAAACTGAGCTTCCAACATCATTGTGATTAGTAACTGTCTGAGCTCCCCGCAGTCCTTACCAGGTCTGAGGAATCATTGTGATACCCCTTAGTATCAGAAAGGACACTCTAAGTACCTCTGCATCAACCTGCAGTGAGGTTATTGCAACAGAACTGTCAGGAGTGTAGATCCACTGCATCACTAAACACCCATCTAAAAAAGACTCACAAGGAAGGTTACCTTACTGTACCCCCACAACCTGGGTGGAAAAAATTACGTTTTGTAGTTCACATCAAAGTATAAACCCTCACAAAAAATTAGCTGCCCACTTGCATATTTAAGGGGTGAAATTAATTCCTCAAAATCGGTGGTTTTTTCGTTTTTCGCTGATATCTTCGAAACCAAAATAGATACGGCAAAAGTTTAAATAGCAGAATTATTCATTTTTCAGTGCTCTGCAATAATATGTTGTTGAAAATTATATAGAATTTTTTTATTTATTTTATTTCCATAAAAAAAAATTATAAATTGCTAAGGCCTGGCTACATGGGAAATTACTTATAGTTTCTATACTACATCTATTTCTACGGTCCAATGAGAAAATACACATTTCCGAAAAATATTTTTTTTCAATTTTCCGATAGTTATGACAATTTTATGAATGCTCTTTCTCCAGTTTAAATGCAACGTGGCACGAACATTTATATCAAAGAATCATAGAAAATAACATGTCCAAATCATAAGATTTATTTTATTAATAAAATGCACTTTTCATGACGGTCGAAACTAACTAAACTTGTTTTCGTCGCATCTATAGCAACGTTATGATTTTGTTCTTTTACCAAATAATATTAGACAGGAACAAGATTTTTCTTTCAAGAGGCTAAAGTATAATATTTACAGCGATGACAGCTCGAACAATCATACAAGGTATAGTTGGGCCACAAAATCACATCCACTTTGAGAAGCCAATTCCAAACGGGTCAACACGTAAAAAAGTCCTCTGAATATGGAACTGGTGTCGTAGCCTGACTATAGTATAAAATATTCGATTTTTTAACACATACGTTGAATTTATAAAGTAAGAAAAAAATTTAACATGATTTGCAGTGTTTGATCAGTATCAAAAAGCTCGGATGAGTTTTGTACAGACTGTAGCGGATTTAGCTTCAAGAACCCATAATGTTGAATACTTAGAAAATGCTGGAGCGCTTGATTTACTTCGTCTATTGCTTGCGGATATAGTTCCTTCAATCCAACAAATGTCTGCTATTGCTTTAGGAAGACTGGCCACCTATAATGAAAAAATAGCACAGGCTTTGGTTCGAAGAGAAATAATACCCCAACTTTTACGTGGAATAGATAAGCAAAATGTAATACCTAGAAATATAAGAGTTAGATGTTTTCTTATATATATATATATATATATATATGTGTCATAGAAATTCTACAAAAAGGCAGCATTGTTTGTGTTAAGGGCTATTGCAAAACACACTCCTGAAATGGCTTCTACTGTTGTTCATAGTGGTGGATTAGAAGCTAGTATCATTTGTCTTGAAGATTTTGATATGGGAGTTAAAGAAGTTGCTGCATTAAGCCTTGGTCATATTGCGAAGCACAATAAAAGTCTTGCTCAAGCAATTGTAGATGCTGGTAAGTTCAAAATATTTGGTTTTCTTTATTATTATAATATTTTTTTTTCGGTTTTAGGGGCTGTTTCACTCTTGATCTTATGTTTGCAAGAGCCAGAATTATGTTTGAAGCAAGTGAGTGCTTCTGTACTTTGCGATATTAGCAAACACAGTTTAGAACTTGCTCAAACGGTTGTAGATGCTGGGGCAGTTTCTTTTCTGGGAAAATACATCTCTAATCCTGATGCTAAGTTAAAGGTTTTCCAATCTCTTTACATTATTTTTATCCTCACTTCAATTTCTATTCTCTGTTTCTATCATTTATATTGCTACAACCATCAATGTCCACGTATTTGACTTCACGTTGGTTACATCATTGTATAATTCTACACAATTAAAGATTTTTCTGTAGAACTCTGCAAAAGTAGTTTCTGCAAAATTTTAAAAATTGTTCTGGATAACTCTGAATAATGTCCACATTAACACAATTTTACTGATCCAGTTTTAGAATTTTGCCGCAATTTTTGTGGAATTCTTAAGCATTTTTTTAAATTTATTCCCAAGTTACTTTCTAAAAACAATTTAAAAAGTATATGTGATTTTGTTACTCTTCACCAAGGTAGTCAAATACCAATATTTGTAGGACGACTAGAAAAATGTAAGAAAAGCTATCTTAGAGTCCTGTAGTCTAAATTCGTATTTTTAAAATGAAGCACTCTCAGATGCTTATCATTATCTTTATACCACCAATAGAGACAAGTGTTGGCTGCTCTGGGATGTTTAGCTAAGCATGCTGTAGAATTAGCTGAAATCGTTGTGGAAGCTGACATTTTTCCAGAAGTCTTAATACACATGGCTCATCCGGACGAAGTTGTTTCTACAAACGCAGCTATCTTAACTAAGGAAATCTGCAAGCATTCCTTAGAGGTATACACAGTATTAGATGTCAGAGCAAACAAGTTTTTCTAGAGGCACGATCGTACGACTCATGGGATCGCATCATATAAGCTGCGGTATATATTATATATTTCTTCTAGCAAAACAATTAATTTTGCAGCATACTAATTTAAAATCAAAAGTGATGATGCTTATAAATACTATTTTTTCATTTAAGTACATCCGAGACATTGTCAGCTGTATCGCCGCGATAGTGAATAATTTTAACATATAATTCTTTAAAAACTACTAAAATATAATCTTTAAAACAAAAAAAAATTGTACCATTCAAGTGTATAGTTTTCTCAACAAAAATTCCCCAAAAAAGTAGAATTTGTTGATCTTCTATTTCCGTTCTATTCATTTCCACTTCCGTTAGTCAGACATTTTATCAACAATAAATTGCTTGCACATATAAGCATATATATACTGCATTCTTTTGTTAACACATGCTTAAGACATTCCCACGTGTTCCTTGCGGTCATGCCCTATATAAACTAATATAAATAATTAAGTTGTTTTGATAAGAATTTATTTAGACTTTTCATTCTAGCTAGCACAACTTGTTGTCAATACCGGCGGCATAGGCGCGCTCGTTGATCTGATCAGCACATCGAAATCTGCTCCGAAATTACCAGCTACAGTGGCGCTTGGTTATATAGCGGGGCAATCTAATCAATTAGCCACAGCTATTATTGGGTCAGCGGTACATATTTTCTAACATTTAAAACTTGAACTATGCCTGTTTGTTTAACGAGTAATATTATTCAAATACTATAAATATTGAACACTAAACATTGTTTAGGGTGTCATCCAACTTGCTCTTCTTCTACAAGAAGAAAAAGAAGATCATATGCGCGCTATTATTGTTTGGGCATTAGGGCAAATTGGAAAACACACGCCAGAGCACGCTAAGGCTTTAGCTGTGAACAATATATTTCCAAAATTAATAGAGGTCAGACCTCTTATATCTTGAACAGATTTATGCATACTGAATAGAAATTTCTTTTTGCAGTTGTACACTAATCCAAAGTCTGACGAAGACTTGAAAGCAAAATGCAAGGCTACATTGAAGCAAGTTCTTCAGAAATGTATATATGTAGAAGCTTTGGAACCTTTGTTACATGATGCTCCACCAAATATTCTCAAATATGTCGTCGGGCAGTACAGCAAGGTGAGTCACGTTAAATATGAATTCATAATCATTTTAATAATACACAAAAGTGGTCTGCAAGTGATCACTAAGGATTTTTTGTAACCTTGAAAATAAGTATTAAATATAATATCAGTTGTTTATTCTTGTTGTTTACATTTACAATAATCGGTTATATATGCTTCCCATGCACAATATATATATAAATATATATAGTATATATATATGTAATATCATCAAACAAACAAAGTAAATGTAAAAATGATTCTTACATTGATGTAAGGAGTCTTTCAAGTTAATCTTTTTTTTTTAATTTCACACTATTTTATTTCGGATGAAGGTAAAATGCACATTCGGTCTACCCTTTAGTAGAATTTTTCATAAACGATAGTGTAACATCACTACTCTCAAACTACTGTAGAACAACCTGCTTAACTCTTGTCTCTCTGCTAATAAGTTTATAATCTGTAAGCAGCAGAACTATTAACAGAAGGGAAGGAGCAATCATTTATTAACATAGTAACATCTTCTGCCTGTTTATGATTTGGTATAGGATATATAAAATTCTTGATTCTATATAAAAATTGGTAAGGCGAATATATTTATAAGCTTATACTAGTTTTAACACATATAACCGTGTCGTCCGTTATTTATATTCTTTTCATTTACCCCATTTTTCTCATTTATTCTCGTTTTTCCTCGTTCTCTCTTTAACACTCTCAACATTAATCCAATTGAACTTTTAAAAATGTAAGAACTGTTGGACTATTACTACACGTTATTTAACTACAAAACTTCATGCATCACCATTATAAAATAACGAATTGCTATTTTAGGATGCCACCAACTTCAGCAAGGATACTGCAATTCTTTGTCATATATTTCTCGCCCCTGAACAAGTTATAAACCTATTCCTACGCGTAGAGCAATGAGTAATCGTAAGATTTTATAACAATGCCATTTCTTTTGATATTGTATATTTATATATTTCATCAGTAAAAATTTGGTTCTATGACGTGAAGTACGCACTAGATTTTTCAGTCTTTCGACGGCAATGATTTCGGAATGTGATCTTTTGATTCTTCTCTACTATATGCTTCATTTTAATTTAACTACAAGTGAGTTTTTATTGAATTGACCCAAAGGACATTATTTATTTGTGTTTTTCAAAAAAACTCTAAGCTGTCACAAGCCTTGATGCTTTACTTGTTTCTAATTTGAAGATGCCTATTTTTGCAATAGTCAATCAATTCCCTAGCTATCAGAGAACAATTCAGTACTCTAATTTGTGTAAAAGAAGTAAAGTTATACCATTATTCAAATTATTCATTTGTCTTTTTTATTTTGTTCGCCATAAATAGTTTAATAAAAATCAGTACATTAGATTTTATCCGTGACTAGGGTCGACCCTCACAGACATTCAAATGAGTTTCACGATGAACTCTACTGGTTCGAACGTTTTCACAACTCACTGGATTCAGGCATATAATTTATTGCACGAATACACGACCTTCGAGATCTAGTTTAGACTCGATTCCTTCAATACAGTTTAATATTTAAAATTGGTTTAACTACATGATTAGACAATCACTTATTTCCAGTTTAAAGATCAGCCGAGTTTATATACTGAGCCGTGTCATAGGAATCGAACCTTAATATAATTTACATATATTCATCTCTCAGTTTTTCTTTGTTAATTTTGTTGTCATAGTTCTTTTCATTTTTCGGCAGTAGACACGTAACACTCTACATTGACAAATAATGTTCGATACTTCATGTATTGACAGATAAGGCATTGCATTTGATATATTCTTTAGTTATCTACAATATCAAACTTATTATCTGTGTGTCCCTTAAGAGTATGTCACTCATTGGCTGTATAATTATCAAGGATGCATCTATTTTACAAACTACAGCTCTCCTCTTATCTGACAATCCCTAAAAATAGATTAAGCTCGTGGACCGTTTAGAAAAAACACTGTAAGATAGTGTTTCATGACGGAAAACTGTTACTTTTATGTAATAACGATTTCTTCAACTTTTGCATAATTTACTATTTTGGCCCTTTTCATTTCTCTCACTACCACTTTGTCAATCTGAAAAGTTAAAATCATTCGAGAATGAAAATAAAGTCACTAGTCGATAATCGTTGGTATGATTCCTATTGAGTGAAAATCATTAATTAAATTAAATCCTAGTGTAAATTTTATGTAAAATAATTTACTCATTGGAAAATGTTTTCAACTTTTGATTCTCTTTATTTATAATGTGTTCTGTTTCTACTTAGCGATTAAAACAAATACTCGACCCAGAGCATGCATTCTATCCAAGTATATCTGAAAAGAGGAAAAAAAACATAAGTAAACCAGATGATACAGTAAAAAGATATCCCTACTACAGTGGAATATTGTGATATCGTGTTTTACTTGTAAATAGGAAAAATTATGTTTTTCTTTTCATTTTAGTGGATTTTATACATAATCAACTGGGAATTGGAAAATTGCTATATGGCGCAAATATGAATAGTCTCTTTATCTGATAGCTCATTCGTCATTACTTTTGATGGTTAAATTAACTGTGGGATAACGGAGCTGATTAAGAGGAATAGTAAATAAAAAAAGAATGGGAAAGAAAAAGTAGAACGAGAAAGAGTGTCGTACCTCATATATGTACATTTTTCCTGGATTTTTGACGAACCAACATAACGCCTCTCTGACATAAGTCTGTGTAAACATAAAAATAAGTATCAAATGAAGCAATTATAAGTTTATGGAAAATAGCCTGTGTAATTGTACATACAAACTGTGCATCATCTACATAATATAAATTTGGATATACTTTGATCATCATGTGCCTGTACATACATCCTAAAGACAACTTGTGAACGTCTTATAAATGTGGGTGAACATTGTGTGGTATGTAGAATAAAAATTTACTGTTGCAAGTAAGAGTTTTATGAAAATGTTTGCTTTTTTTCTTTTTGGAAAAATTACATTTGATTTTTGCACAGTTCAGTATGGCGTTAAATTAGTATCGAATATTTCATAAAAGTTTTATAGTGCAGTAACGATCGTTGTTTATGTCATTTTAATTGTACAGAGTATAAAAAGAAAAGCTAGGGGAAGAAAATGTATAAAAAAAATAAAGGCAGACTAATGACGAAGAAATTCCAAATCTTATTGGATAGTATACTATTAATCTCTGATATTATTCTCGGATAAACAAATAAGCCATAACTCATTAACAAGTCTATTTTTCTTCTGCTTCATTTAACAACCTAACGTTTGTATATTTCTGCTGGGTCTAACGTAGCATTTCATAAAGAGGGTCAACGAGAAGGAACTTTCTAATTTCGAATAGATCATTTAGATGTAAGCACAATACAATATCGATATAATTAATTTCATGGATTGGATTACAAATTCGCACAAATGTGACACATAATGAACTCAATTTAAATACATATTGCAATCATACTTGAATGCAGTTTGAGTTGAATTTGAGCTCATTTAAATATCTGGAATGTATAGATTTTTATAGAACCCAGAAAAGAAGAAAATTATTATACTATTATTTTTCAAGAATAATTTTTTGAACACAATTAGAATTGTTTACTTTTATATTGAAAAAGTGTTATTATGGCAGTCATTGAATAATTTTCTCTTTATCTTCTTATATTCTCTCAACCTCTTATGCGCTTCCTTTTTACATTGGACGTTGTAAATGCAATAGTTTAATCAACTAGATCATTGAAAATTTTAACCATACACACCAAGTGGATACTGGCGAATAGGGCTAGCCCACATATATTATATATTTGGAATGAAATGTTTGGCATATTAAACACCTCCAGAACGCATGCATTGGTCAGATACAAAGTCCCGACCCTCTTTACTAGTATTTTTTTGAAATCGAAAAATTAAGAAAATAAGTGCTCTTTAAGCTGAATTGAATATATTTATTTTAACGTATTAATGACGACAAAAATAAAAAATTTAAATAAAGTGAAAATGAATATAATCAATTCATAATAAAAAATGGTTTGATATTCACGGATTATTCATTATGGCATTGAAGATATGTATTGGCTAAAGGACTACACGATATAACCAGACATTTGTTACGAAATTTATAATATAACGGAACTAATAATATAAGTCAACTATTTAAATTGTTTTTATCTCCCATAAATTTAGAAACCTGTCGATTGTAAAATAATGTTCATATTTCTAAACAATCGATTAAACAAACCAAATTAAAATATATTGTAGGTTACAATTTAGTTCCAATATTTATTCTGACAATTTAGAAATCTCAGGGACGAGTTTTACTTTTAGAGTATCTTGCGTTTAAAATATGAAATATTTTGTATCGCAGTTTAATTAGTTGAAATATAAAAACTATGTGAATTAGGATGTAAGTTACTCATCGCCTTCATCATTGGCTTTAATACTAGCATAGTTGTTTATGTTTCTATTCACCCTGAGCATTTTGAGGAAGCTTCCCAAAACTAAGATAGTTTTCCTATGTCTTCGAAAGATACCAGAATAAAGTGCCTCACGGACATCTCTCCTATCGCTAACATCAGAATCGATGCTTGACACTGAGACCACAGAGGGTTTGGCTGACACTGGCTGATGACTCTGTGTCTCGGATGGATTGAGGATGACACGCTGTTGATTATTTATCATGGTGATTATCTACGTTTGAGAATGTACGAGCGTTACATGAAGAAACCCACAATGTGGAATGCACGGACACTTGAAAATTATAAAATGCTGACACTTCTAGTATCAGAGGCTAATGTTCACAGTTACACTTATGCAATTTTTGAAGTACTTCGTCTATTTCACGTTTTGTGATAGGTGATTTGTAGTAATTTACTATATTGACTTCACAGATGAATGGATGAATGGACCTTCTGTCTAGCCTTTTATAGCTGGATGCAATTGTACATGAGTGCTATCACTGACACCAATACCTATACTACAGAGTTACAAATATAAATTGTATGTGAAACGTTGCACTGTTGTTTGCATAAACCCAAGTATCTCTTGCGTCAATTTGCCTCCCCACTTGTTCAGTTTACATTTGAATCTATTTATCTTGACTTTCTGTCACTGTTTGCTCTCTGAAGTTTCAGGAATCTTGAAACGTTCAAAACGTTTTATAATTATTACAAGATAGATTATCCAGTAGTTATTTGTTGGATTTAAATCTCATTTTCATTATTCTAGAATAATTTTTATAATAATCTCCATGAAAGAAAAGATATAATGAGGAGTCTATTGGGTTTCTTTTTTTGACTCTCTCGATCCTGTGATTTTGTTATGTAGTAACATCATTTTGATTGCAGTCATCCAAGTCATCTGAATAGCCAGAAATCATCTAAGTCATGCTTTAATGTTTTTTGTTTTCTTTTTGGAGGTCTCCTGCTTGTTATATGTCCTCTGGTGTGCGAATCTTGACTGGCTGGACTGAAATGAATACAGAAGGCAAATGCTAATCTCATGTTTTTTGTCTACTGTCTTGATATATTTAGAAGTCACTGCAAATATTTTATATCAACCGAGTGTTACCATCTGAAAATAGAGTGATAGTGAAATTTCTTATGTAGAATAATAAAGTAATAAAAAGTCTCTTCATGGTATAAAATGTGACTTTAAAACAATATCCTCTATTTTTGTTAAGAAAATAATTATGTTCTAGCCATAAAAAATATTCTCTAATTAACATTATTCATCAATATTTTTTAAGGAAACATAAATCACTGAATATTTAAGGATTCTAAAAAAAAATGTCAGTAAAATCATACTAAATGTTATGCAAATGTTTTATTGTCTGTTTTCATTATATTTTAGAATTAACAATGTTAAACTGTCCTTATCATAATTACAAACAAACAAACAAAATTATCTTGATTTCAGACGTCATATTGTGAGTTTGATAAGATAAAAGGAAATGTTCATTGGCTACTCTTTAATTTTACTTGCAAAGAACAAGAAATAGAATCATCTATTCTTATTTGTAAGCAACATTCAGTGACTCACTGAGAAATAGCATTCTCTGATTCAACGGATCGATATGACACAAATTTAGATTTTGTTACTGGAGCCCAAATATTACAGAATCAAAAAAATGTGCTTTATGTTTAATACTTGAGTATGATTATTAATGAAACACAATAACCATTTAACTACTCTGGGCATTTTTGACGTTCTTCTACTAGAAAAAAATATTGAAAGTATGTACAAGTTGGGTTTCAGAAGCTTTAAATTGCATATACATGTGCCACTTTCCAGCATGGAACATAATATTTATTTTAATTAAATATCTTAAACGTTTGAATAATAATTAATAGAATATTCTATATTTTTTTGTTTCATTAGATGTTAATGTTTGAGAAGTTACATAATTCGTATGGTAAATAAGATAAAATCTAAAAGATAAAAGCTAATACTGTTTTACTTACATTATTTTTTGCAATGTGACATGAATTGATATTCGATCTCAGCACTTTACGGATTGTTTTAATGTTATAGATACTTCCCAATGATGCAAGAATTCGCCGTTTATTTGTAACAACTGGAGGATTACAAAAAGTCCAAGAAATTCAGACTGAGCCTGGATCTACCCTTTCAGAATACATTACTGTGATCAATTGTTGCTTCCCTGAAGAAATTGTGAGGTACCAGAAAAAAATGTTTTTGGAGATTATTCACTTTACAAAACTAATGTCACTTTGAAATTAGGAAAAAAAAATTATCTAACGCTTAATAGTTTCTTCCAGCAATTTTATAATACCTACACTGTTTAAAAGTTAGGTAAACCTATTGCTAAATTTAAATATACATAAAATTTATGTTTTATATATCGCAAATGTTCGCAAGCGATTGGTTTAGCGTCAATAGTCATAAAAGAAACACTAGTTGCTCCTATGAAAGCGATTAGAATGACTTACAATGTACTTACTCAGATCTTGCAAACAGCAGGATGTGCGCAATATGATTCCTCATGAAACAATATTAGAAAAATAATCTGATTTTTAAAATTCGTTAGAAATTCTGCTTATTAAAATGAAGCATTTAATATTATGCAATTTAGGAGCCATATTTGTTACAGCTGACTCTTAGTATTTAACAGTGCATTGAGCTACTGTGGATCAATATTTTTATACATAGGTATTGTAGATGCTACTCCCACTTATGAATTCTCTAATTTCCTACGGCTATTGTTGCTGATTGTTGAAGCTGTTTTTCTCTGACGATCATTGTGACGTTTTGTTCACGTCAGGATATCAGCAATAATGAGGAACTTGACAGCTTTATTTTAGCTGTACATACTGCTTATGACTTTGCTTGATAGTTTAACACCATCTGACATAGACTACGTTTCCATCTACGGGATTCAGTGAAGATTAACCAATCATGTGCAACATTTGAGAAGAATAAATGACTGTGATTGGTTAATTCTCGTTAATCCTACAGATAGAAACGTACTCATAGTTTCGTGCTAAAGTTATGTATGTTCTAAAACATACCTGTTGATAAAGTTAACAATGCTGGATAGAATCAAGGTCCATAAATGGAACGCAGAACTTCCGCGTTAGGGAAAGTCTTCCCATGGGCGCCATCTTGTGCTCCGTGAGTATACGGGCGGGATAAATGTTGTGCACCAGTTATTTCTGTGTGGAGAATTAATATACGAGCAATGCATGGGCGTAATTTTGGGTTTAAATGCTATGAGGTGAGTGGGAAGACCTTCCCTTGCTATACTCAATTTACGGACCTTGGATAGAGATAACTTTCATAATATTATATATAGATTTGCGACTTGTCAATACATTTTGAATATATTTTTAGATACTATTCTCCAGGATATCCAGATAGTCTGTTAGAGGCTGTGGAGCAGTATCAACCGAAGTGTCCTTCATTACTTGGCGTTGAACAAAAAGGATCTGAATTATCCACTAATTTGACAGATTCTAGCTGTTCTATAACTGAATACGAATAGTATATTTCTGAATCCATGTATTGCAAAGTGATATGTTATTAAGACATGAAAGAAGTCCATGGATATTTTATTACGTTATGAATTAAATAGCAAATTATAAATGAAATCTTTTACTACTGATGAATTAAGAATTGAAATACATTAAATATATAGTTAATCCGGCAATTGAATGTGTTTTTTTGGCAGATCGAATACAATGCAGTCTCTAACAAACCACACGTGGCTCTGCATACAATTTTTGTTACAAAGTATGCACGTGCGGGGTTTCGCCCTGAAATATATTTGATTTCCTATTTCAGCATATATTTCGATTATTTTATAAAAAGCCACGTGTCATTTGCTGGGCTCCGCATAATTAGTCCCTCGTCTGCAACAGATTCAAAAATTTTTTTGCAATCGTTGGTAGATCGTTTGTACGTGTTTGATATTTTATTCTCGATGTTTTATAGCCCACCGTTTATTTATGATATTGAAATTAAATTTCCTGGGGAATTTTTTTTCGGGTGAGCCCCTCAATATATTTTGGAGCCTAAAGGTACTTTTTCATGCGTCGCTAGGAGCAGTGTCAAATCGACAAGGTGACCACCCAGCGTTTTGTGCAAGAAGTTGAATTTGGTCTAACTTCTTATAGTTTATTGGCGTCAATGTATAGAGATGAAAATGGATGTAAAGATATCTCAAGGAGGAGTGGTGGAAGTGACACATGAGATTAGTATAAAATAATCTACAAAAAATTACAGGAATTAACAAAATTTATAATTAATATTCTTCTTGTTTATATGTATATAATTTGTTAATTTTCATTATTCTTTGTTGATCCTTTTATACTCACCTCATTTGTCATTTCTATCACTCCTCCTTGAGATATCCTTACATCCATTTCAATATCTACACATTGCCGTCAATAAACTACAAGAAGTCAAAGTCCGTAAATGGAACACAGAATCTCCGCATTAAGGAAGGTCTTCCCATGGGCGTCATCTTGTGCCCCGTAAATATACGGGCGAGATAAATGTGAAGCATCAGTCATTTCTGTGTTGGAGAATCAGTATACGAGCAATGCACGGTCGCCATTTTGGGTTCAAATGGTATGAGGTGAATGGGAAGACCTTCTCTTGCCGCGCTCCATTTGGAGACTACTAGAGACCGAACTGCCAGTCATCCGTTGACGTTGCTGTTTAGTACATTTGTATCTTTATTTATGAAGTAGTGTTTTGCACCGAAAAATGGGAGCAGTACGTGTTATTAACGATGACGGTCAATTTCATGGGGAGATGAGCAACGCGGGTACAAAGCTGGTTGTTGTTGACTTCACAGCAACTTGGTAAGAACCATTGAGGTTAACTTTGTAAATTTATTTTATTCGTTACTTTATTTTCACTTCTTCAATATCACATTGTATAAAACATCACTTACTATGACTGTGATTGATATATAGTCTCTAAATTATACATACAAATAAATATTATTAAAAGTTGTTGCCATTTTCATCTTTATACATTTTTCTGCTACTATATTCAGGTGTGGCCCATGCCAGAGAATTGCACCTGTGTTCGAGCAGCTTTCGGTGAAATATCCGAACGCGGTTTTTCTCAAGGTTGATGTAGATAAATGTGCAGAAACAGCTGCAGGACAGGGTGTAAGCGCAATGCCTACATTCATTTTCTATCGCAATAGAACAAGACTTGGTCTCTGCCAAGGTGCTGATCCTTCTGGACTTGAATCGAAGATTCAACAGTTTTATGGCACTGGAGATGCAGAGGAAAATGAAGGACCTGTTGCAGGACATGTACGAGATGACTTCTATAGCCATATTCTTCTAATAATTGTTCTTTGTGTGATTTTTTATTACTATAAGAGCTTACCAATATCTTCCATTGCACTGGACTAGAGCCACATTCTGTAAAGGAATTAAGAATAATATTTGAGGCTAATTATTGTCATATTTATATTTCTAACTTTTCCTATTTTTCTTTCTTTATGCAACCTCATACATTTTGACACTAATATTTACTGATCATTCATCAAAATCAATTACACAAATTGTGTTGCTAATATATTTCAAATGAATTTTGTCAATATTTCATTGGCAGAGTAAATGCTTACTGTATTTGTAATTTACAGATTTAGAATAACCATTATGTACATAAATAAACTGCAGATTAAATTTGCATCTTACAAAGTAGTCTCTTAATCCTAATCCTACAAATTGTAGTCATTAGCTATCTTTCAATTGCTACAGATTTTTAATACTGGATTGCTATTATTAAAACTTGAATATTAGCAACACATGTGAAATTATAAAAGATACAAATTATAGCATCTATAAGTTTTTCAACATCTAATTATTTTATACTTACAGATGGATCTGAGCACGTTTATAATGAAAGCTCAATGTGAATGTCTCAATGAATCTGATGATCATTTCTTCGCTCATTGCTTGACACCTGAAGATGGCTATCTAGAGAGTGACTGCGATGAACAATTGATCATGTCAATCACCTTTATGCAAGCTGTGAAGGTTCATTCTTTGAAAATTAAGGCTCCTGTGGATAAGGGACCAAAGCTACTAAAACTCTTTATTAATCAGCCGAGAACTATTGATTTTGATATGGCTGGATCAAATACTAGCGTACAAGATATCATGTAAGCTACATTATATTGAGCTTGTAATAATTTAGTTTACAAAATTTCTGGAACCTAACTTAGTTTTGTTGGTTGTGCAGTGTCTCTAGAAAGGATCTGGAAGAAGGAAATCCAATTCCACTACGCTACGTGAAATTTCAGAATGTGCAAAATCTTCAGATCTTTGTAAAGGACAATCAAAGTAACAGTGAAACGACACGAATTGATCATTTAACGATTATCGGCTCTCCGATATCCACAACAAATATGGGAGAGTTCAAAAGGGTGGTAGGAAAAAAAGGAGAGAGCCACTAATGGTTATTGAACAGCTTTCAATGGAGTTTATATTGAGTGTTAATAATCCACTACTAAAAAAATACATCATCCTGTTATTACAAAGATTCCTCATAAATTTTTGTGAACTCTTTCCTTATCTCGTACAATGTACGAGGTACATGATTTCATTGAATTGTACTCGATTCTCCTGCATCTTTCGATTCATTCAATGATATGCGAATGCAGTATTTATTTACGTATAATAAATTTGTTATTGGTGCACAATACAACCCGTATTTTTTTCCATTAGACATATTTCATAAATGTACATTGTTTCGTTTAAAAGTTGGAGCAGTTTTGCTTCTTTGACCCCTTGAGAGTGACGGTCATGTTTTCATATCTTATCTGAAAAAGTAATTTCTACTACCACTGCGATTTGACCTAACTTCATATTCCTATATTTTTGGGGTTGCTGAATCGAAAATTTGAAGTGAGAATGTTTCCAATTCAATGTGGTGACCGGGAAAACAACAAATGTTCTATCTGCATGAAAATTGATTGCTGAGTGTTTTCATAGTTTCCATCTGTGGTTTGAGTATCCACATTATAGCCTTCTGTAATTTGGAAACTGTCTCTGCCTTTCCTCTTGCTGGCCTCTTTCCAGGATATGAATCCAGGCATTAATCCGTTCAGCTAGTACCTGAACTAGCTCCGTTTCGCAGGAAGGTGTCCTGAAAGCCCGATAAGAATCCTTCTTTTGAGATTCTATTAACACCACTATGACGCCCCCTCTGAATAGCCGCCAGCTGGTCCTCGTCTATCTTCAGCTCAAGCTTGTCATTAGAGACCTTGGCGACTCTGAGGTGCTCCTGTTACGCTTCGGCGTATAATGCCGACTTCAGGGGCGATGATAGTTATTCAAAAATAAAATGAACATTGTGATTATTGGAAGAAAGAACTTTATTTTATGATATTCAAGGTGCTTTGTGTCTTCTACTGCGAAGATTTATGAATTCTCCAGATTCCACCACATCTACAAGCACGTGTCCATCTTTGATCCCACGCCCTGATCGCTGCTGTTCTAGGCATATTTTGCACTTGAGCCTTACCGCCACATCTATAAGGTTCATACAGCTTATAATAAACCTGATATAAAAGTAGTGTGTTTAAAATTAATTAAACCGACCTTGTACATTGTTTTACTAGTAGTGGTTGCTTGCCCAAATATAAATGTCGTATTGTATCGATTATTTGTCCTGAATGCATACAACCTTCTACTGGATTTAATTCAGGTACATACATCAATTGCTCAGGTTCCATTCCATATTCTAACTGTAATGGAAGACTTTGGTAAAAGAGAACCGGTGAACTGATGCAAATTATACTGTTGGCTTGATGTAGCTGTGGTATCATTATTTGATTCGGTAGAAGACAACATTCATCTGAAATAATTGAGTTGATTACTACCAACGATAAAATTTAGTTATACATAGCAATGATGAAACTCACGAAAAGTTATATTTTATCACATTGAAAATATAGATTACAAACTAAGTAATATTTAAATATAATTTAAATTTAACTAAACAGTTAAGAATTTTAAACAGCATTTGAGTCTATTATATAAAATTTACAAGAATGGATTAAAATGGGTCATTTCTATCTTCTCTGGAGACGCTACTAAGAATAATTGCAGGTTTCTCTTCGCATTTTGCAAATGTCCAATTGCACACATTTTTCCCACAATCTGTATTTTTCGGATCCGGTGACTTAATATTAAGGTAAACTTCCGTCCTCGCATTTACAGGGCTTTCTACGTCCGCAATAAAATAATGTGATTCCAATTTTGGTTTATTTAATTCAGAATCGTCGTTCTTTATTTGCACCGAAAGAATTTTCAATTTAGTTTCGGAATCTTTTGTTTCTGGTGAACTCATTGGTGCCATTGGTCTTAAGTTTAATTCAAATTTCTGCACTTGTTTCTTGTCGTTTTGTGAACCTTGTTTGATCTGCTCAGCTTTTTCAGCTTCATGCATGAGATCCATGAAGAATATTTCTCTAGGAGTCATTGGAGACTTCTGACCCCTTGGAGAATCAGCAAGTTCGTCAATTTCTTTAGGAGCCATTGGAGTAAAAGGTGTATCCACCGTCACCAAATGCAAATAATCTTTTATGGAGTCTTCGTTAGCATCAATCACTTCGGCACTATTTAAATCATGATGGCAATTTATGCCATTTCCAACGTTATCCTGTGCTTGATGAATAATTAATGGTGATAGTTCTTTATGCTTTTTACTAAAGGAATTATTAATACCCTTGGACTGTTGAATTGGATCTATTGAAATTTTATGTTCTGGCTCGGAGTTCTTCATGGGAAATGATTCAGGTTGAACTACTTGAACATTTGTGAAAAAAGTTGGGCCTTGAAAGTATGCATTTTTTTTTACTCCTTTGGTCAAAGTTGTTTCATATTTATGCTTCAGACATCTCCAATAAGCAATTAGTATTGTCATTATTATAAACCAGACAAGTAGAGTCATAAGCCAAAATAAATATGGAAAGAATGATTGCCAATTTGTAGAATATAATGTTTTGTATAATGACGACCATAACAACGGGCACAAAATGATCCAATAGCTAAGAAAAATGATACACGCCGCTACAGGAAAGAGAATCAATTGAAAAGGCCTAGAAACTATGGGTACAGTTTCATTTTCAATTGCTAATTCCACGTTTTGTTTCATAATCGTCTGAACCCAATTATTTTTGTTGGCAACAGCCAAAGAATCTTTATGCTTCACTGAAAGTTTATTATTCATTTTTTTAAATATTACTCACGCGATGATTTGGAATGCTTAAGGGATAACTTTTTTAAAACTAACTTTTTATATTAAAGGTACATTAAAAAAAAACAGATAGCAAAGAGACGACTAAGACAAATAAAACTAACTTATGACACATTTAAGTGAGAGCACACACAAACAATTCATGTAACTACGTGTTTAGAATTACGAATAGCACTAAGAACTTTTTAGGAACAAACAAGTTGGGTAATACTTTCAGGAAGTGGTTTCATTATCACACTTCCTACCGGTCAACAGTAGCATAACTAATAATTCCACTGTGTGAGAGTACTAAGATTGATAACGCACTGGAAATTCCATCAAATATTTTGCATCCTCTAATAGAATAGTGAGATACAACAATCTGATAATCCGTTGATGTAACGTATCACTAAACGATATATAAACTGTAAAGTATGTAAGTAGAGACTCACCGACCAGACCATCATCAACTTGTTGCTGTGTTTCTCCATTGGCTTGAACATGTTTTGATAAAAGACGGAATAGCAGAGCCAATACATCGAGATTGTCGGCACTCCTTACAAATACTGGTAAACAAGAAGAACGAAGCAGACCCCAGATACGAATAATTACCAGTAACTCGCGAATTGTGTTCAAGGCCTTGTGATCTTTCAGCAATTCGTACTACAAAATTAATTATATCAACTTACTTAATTAGATATTTAGATAAGTACTGTTTTTAATAAAGATTCGAATTAACAGAATACTTACACCACTGGACTTCATTTGCAATCGTTGTTCAGGTAACCGCGCTAATAAATTCAATGCCAAGTCTGCTACCCACTGAATCAATTGCTGCAAGGATTGAAGAGTACTGGGCTCCACAGTAAATTCTTTTCCATCAAGGTGTAATAATACCTATTAGTAAAAATGAGTTTAAAAAATAGTTCATATCATACGAATTATAGACAGAGTATCCAATTTCTTACCTTATCAATATCCGACACTGTAATGGCATCCGTGATAACAGCGGTTAAGCTCTCTGCAGGCCCTTTGTCGTGTGAAATTAAATCGGAAGGCCTAAGTAGCGATTTGAATGCTGTCGCTACAGAATGTACCATAAGAAGCGATGATAGATCTGCAGCCTTATTTTGTCCCGTTACCAACATTCTATATGTCAATATTCTTTATAATTTTTAAGAACATATATCACATAGTAGAGGAATAATCTGACTCTACGTACCTATAGAGAGAAGTTTTGATACAAAGAAATTGTATATAAAGAAATTGTTGAACTGGTAGTGTTTGTCTATTATAAGACGCATCTAATCTTTCACACAGCGTTTCAATCATGGAGGATCTCAAACACAGCAGTAAATCCAACCAATCAAGTCCAGTAACCAGACAGTATTCTAGTAAAGTGCACGCATAACTCAAGGTCATCGATGAGCCTAGAGCAAATATAGCTATTTTTAAGCTATGTAGTATTTCATCATTATAGAGTATTACATTAGAGCGACGAGCATTTATTTAAAATACGCACCTCCTTCTGGTAGTAATTTGTAGGTATATAGCGTACCATGTGTATCACATGCCAGCAGGACACAACCAAGCCATGATATATCAATGTGTGAAATGGTAATGGAATTTTTTAAATATTTATTGTTTGGTTCGTCCTGTCGCCATGACATGCTTAATGAAGAATACGCTACTTCTTTCAGGCAATCGCGATTTAAATAATGAATAGAAGAATCTGTCAATGCTATTACTACATAACTGGGTGGTGGTACTGTCGTTACAATTGACAATTTTGTTGTAGTTATGGCAGTGATTGGATATTGACAGCGATATTGAGATTGATGTTGCCACACCTAGTTTTTCAAATCCTTAGTTATATCTTTAAGTAATTTAACCTTCACATATAAGCAGGTTATGAATACTCACGACAGTCTTAAATGGTTCTAAAGTCTTTGGTTGGAAAAGTTTATGCACTGGTTGGGATTTTTCCCGTAGTTCCCAAACTTCGACAAATCCACCGCTTTCACCATTTGCTCCAACAACAAGAGAATCCGCATCTTCGCGAACTACGAACTTCAAATGCATCACGTTAGTACCTGTGGACATTATAAATTAATTTCATTTATTTGAAGTGAGAGTAATTTAACAGTTCTGTATATTAAATTGCATAAAGTTACAGCTTCCATCTTTTGGTGCTCCATCTTGTAGAAAAAAGCTAGGCAATGCTTGTGAAGTTATGCTACATTTCTCATCATTCTTTCGGACTAAAACTCGATAACATCTTATTGGAAGACAAATACTTCCACTACTCACAGCCACAAGAAAATGCCCATCTGAAAAAATAGTTTCTTACTAAAGAATATATTAGGTATTTTTCATTAAATGAATAAATCAATATACTTTTTCCATAGCACAAATCAACTGCAGTAATTCGATGTCTAGTACTTCCTAAACTTTCTGTAGCAAAGCAAACAGGATTTTGAAAATCCCTTGTTATCATTACAGCCCCAACCATTCCTGTAGTTGATACCACCAACACTCCTTCTGCTGCTCGTCCACCAAATTGTCTCACAGATGGTGCAAACAGTAGATGATTGAATTTTTCACTATAGTGTATGCTATCTTTCTTTTCTGTTACCAACCCTGTCTAAAGATACAAAGGATTGAATTAGTTATAGAGTAGTGCTTTGTTTTAAGCGAACTATTAAGCCAATTTCTCTCCTGTTCCGTTTGGCTGGTAGAGACATAGCTTTCCTCACTTAAACTCTCTGCATCAGATGTACCTAACTTTGGTGTGGACCTTTCGTTATAAGCGAACGAGCATGTACATGAAATGTGTTTGCTGTAACTTGTTTATAATGTGGACACGTTTGATCCTCGAGTTTGTTACACAGAGGTGGGGAAACGCTCAAGCGATACATTTCTCAGAATCCTATTCTCCTAACCACCCCAACATTCACTTATAACAAGGTAGTACTGTAGTATAAAAAAGCTTCAATAACCACTGTAAATTGAACAAGACTGTACCTTTTTGCCATTGTGAAACCAAGCAGCTCCTAGAATATGTTCTCCAGGAAAACAGGTAGAACCAATTTGAACCCAATCGTTAAGAACATGGTCTTTGAATACCCACAATTGCACACTTCCAGCTGAATCCGCAATAACTAATTTGTCACCAGGTAGATCCCATTCTAAGGCAGTGATGTTGTACTTATTGGATAATACCCTAACAAAAAATAGTATAAAGTAATTATTTAAAATTATTAGAGAAATCAGTAGGGACATTGGTAAAGGGGGCCAATCCTCATGTATTCTATGTTTGAAACATAGTGTATCAACCACCTTCAAAATTTCTATGTTGGTTCCAGCATATCGTCCTTCCCCCTGCACCTATCTGCTAGACATAAAGTTCCACAAGGCTGGATCCTTTTACTACTGCCTCCTTCATGGAGTGGTACAATAAATAATATATTATACATACTTATGTGTGTGCCACGGCATATTCAGATCACAGACATAAACATGGGAGCCCCAAGTTTTTCCATTGCTGTCATCCAGCTCAGTAGCGCTGGTAAAAGCCGCAATATTGCGACTGGATAATGTACATAAAGATCGTACATCGTGAAGACTACAGAGATGTCAAACATAAAAATACATTATTTCATTGTAATAATAATCAAATTACATATGTACTTGCGCATAATAATTATTGATAACGGGAATGGAGACAAACCTTTCTTGATTAGCTAAAGCTTTTGAAAGAGTCCTTCTATTAACGGCATAAAGTAAATCCATTATGGATATCTTAGGTTAAAACATTGTGATGACCACTGAAATATAAATCATACTGGAACGCCCACCAATCGAAAAATCGGTACCCAGTTTCAGCTGACCTTGAAAACATCCCAACTTCTGTTGGTACAATTCGGAACATAGACTAAGGGTGCCGTCACATGGAGCGTAACTTGCATCAACCAATCAGATTCAGATTCACTATGTCAAATTCGCCGTTATCTTGCACCATCGTACGCTACTGTCGATACGCTCAATCAGATTTCAGCTTAGAAACTATATATAGAAATGTGGGTGTAGATCACAATTTATTACAGACGATACAACAAAATTCCAAATTCTGGATGATTTATGCCTCCCAAATTCACTCTTTAAAGAATAAAAAATATTGTTTTGCTAGTGAGGGGAACATTGAAATTTCAAAAATGAGTATTAACACTATGATGTTTTGAAATACAGTGGGTATTTTAGGTTAATCACGGTGGATGTCAACTATGTCCAGTAAGTAAGCCAATAGTCATCATACATGCTCACACTGCTCACACTTTACGGTGCAGAGAGTATTTATTCCCCATGACGCATATTCTGCGTTACACAGGTTGTGAAGAAATCAATCGCATTAACTCTTAAGGTTTCCGTTCGATTGATGACAAAAAATATAAATGTGCCGTTGATCGCGCTATTTATGCATTACGCAGAATTGGTTGAAATACGCGTCATACGAAATAGGATTTTGACTTGGCGTAAAAATGACTAAACTACGCTTGCGCAAGATACGCCACGTGGGAAGGCACCCAAGGGTGCTGTCACATGGAGCATACTTTGCATAAGCATAATTTGCGCCGACCAATCACATCGTCTCATTCGATTATCGGTTTCCGCCTAGTGATTTTACATTCTTTGTGCTATGCCGTTACGCCGAATCCAAATTCTGACAGAAACCACGGACTACATTAATGTATGTGGTTAACAAATGCGTGTCTGTACGTGTCATTCGAAGCTGTCGAAGCCAAAGGGTGGTCTGGTGGTAAATAATCGACAAAAATGAACAAGAATCTAACCAGGGTAAGTTAACAAATAGTTACATATGGAATTTATGATAATAATATCTTTATTAACATTTCACACATATTCGTATCCAGAGTACCAGATCCCCATCCCGCGCACTTTCCAAAACGCGTAAGTTACGAGAACCAATTGCAAACCGTCTAGCAATTCCGTTTGAGTGTACAACGGAAACTCGAGTCTGCAATTGGTTCTATTAGTTACAAATTACTCGCTTTCAACGAAATATGCCCCCTGTGCATAACGACTTTCTAAATAGCCTAACATCTATTAATTACTAGAGTGCGCAAGTTAGTATTTTAATAATTTAATAGAAGTTACGCTATTTTGAAAGTCGGCATCACAATGGGCGTATTTCTTTGGAAGTGAGTAATTCGTAACTAATGGAACCAATTGCAGACTTGAGTTTTCATTGTACACTCAAACAGAAATACTAGACGAACTTGCGATTGATTCTTGTAACCTACGGGTTTCGAAAAGTATGCGCCATGGGAAACCGGTAGTCTGTAACAGCTATGTCTGTAGTAAGCGTATGTGAAGCGGAATGTATGCAGTAGGTCGTTCGTGCAAGCGTTTTTACGTACTCCGAAGCACTATAGGTGTGTTCGAAAATGAGCCGAGAGTAGAGAGTGCATCGTTGATTCTCTGTTTATTGCATGCATTTGATTGAGACACAACATGGGGTGTATTCCGAAATTTACTGACAGTAATGCAAAAGTAATTATATCTCTCTCAAATGTGTATGGATGAATAAGAACACAGCGTTGGTCGCAGTACTGGCAGTAAATTTCGAAACATACCCTTAGTTTCAGCGCTTTAGACACATTTTCGAACACACCTATAGTGCTTCGGAGCACATAAGAACGCGTGTTCGAACAAAGCACTGAAATATAGGTATATTTCAGCGGATCGAACATAATACACTTATTAAAATTTATAAAGTTTCTTCATTTTTGTCGATTATTTACCACCACATCATGCTTTGGCTTTGAACGACATGCGTTTCTTAAACACATACATCAATGTATTACGTGGTTTCCGCCAGAATTTGAATGCGGCATAACAATGGCGTACAATCACCACTGATACATATAGTACACTGGATAGCTGACACGGCAGTCTCAACATTAGGCATCCTTGTCACCAATTGAACGGCGCCATTTTTGTAGGTAAAGGTCACACCTTAAGCGGGAAATTCAAATTCAGTATAATAGATGTTTTAATTGTAAAGGGAATTTCAATATCTAGGACAATTTTATATTCATTTGTGCTGAACAGTTATGTTTTATTTTAAATCAAGCTATTTATTTTGCTTGATTTATTATATTTCCACATTATACATGATTAGCGTCTTGCGACTTGAAGTGAATTACCAATAAGTTGAAACAACAAAAGGTGCGGAAATCGTAATTATTACCTTGTCACGGTATTTGTCCTATTCTTTATTATTCATTTCTAGTTTATGGTAACCAATTGGAACCTGTGAGTAAAAAAAATCATAAGTCAATATTTCCTGTAAATGTGAATATCGTAGACACACTTCCTGTCTTCAGGATGGTATATTTTCCTTTTATCTTTCAGAAACATGCTGTTTCAAAATGTTTCGAACGTAATCGACAATCTGCTGTCAGTATTCATGATTGCATGTTCATATTACATAACCATATATGCAAAATCTCAAGTTTACTGAGAGGAAATTTACAATTTATACAATGAACAAAAAAACAATCATTATAATGAATGGATTTTTTAAAAAACATCTGCCCCACTATGATTATTTAATAGTTGTAAAAGATATACTACCTGAAGAATGAAAGTCCACAATTGTATGTTCGTTTAGTCTTACAATATACATAGAAAGATATAGGTGCATCAAATCGTGTCCAGATGCTGCTACATTGTAAACGTACTTAAAATCCGGATCAATCAAAGCAATCTTCAGTGAAATGATCTGAACATAAAAAACTATTCTTGTTGCGTTTCCAACCTTTCAGTGGGAAGTTTTTCATCCACTCTTCCAGATGATGCTTGTCATTTGGAAATCTAACATAAACCAAATAAATACAATCCAAGTGTAGATGATATGAAAATCGGTTGAAGCTATTCAATAACTATTTGAAAATTCAATTTTAAATACATAAAGACATAAAAATATAACCTTAAAATCATATTGTTTGATGAATAAATAGGTCCATCTGAGATACCTATGAAATGTTGGCCCTGTTCGAAATTTGAATTTTATCTTTTAAAATTTTTAATTTATCCACACCACACCAATGCACCACACACATTACACGTGACTAGCCATGAGCTTTCCCCACAAAATGACGCCGTTCAATTTGTCACAAACATTTGGATTAGCCAGCTATCCAGTGTATTGTATAGTATATCAGTGGTAGAGATCGAAATGGATGTAAAAATATTTCAAGGAAGAGTGATAGAAGTGACAGATGAGATTAGTATAAAATGAACTACAAAAATAATAGGAATTAAGGGACTTTATAATTAATATTCTTCTTGTTTATATGCACATATTATGCTAATTTCTCTTATTTTTTTTAGATCATTTTATACTAACCTCATCCGTCACATCTATCACTCCTCGATAAGATATCTTCACATCCATTTCGATCTCTACACATTGACGCCAATAAATTAGAAGTTAGACCAAATCCAACTTCTTGTACAAGATACTGGGAAGTTACGTAGTCGATTTGACGCTGCTCCTAGCGGCGCATGAGAAGGTACCATAAGGCGAACCATGAATCTATAAACGTCCTAATTGGATTATTCGTGTCTCACAAATGATTTCACATAGATCTAGTACTTAATAAATGAATATCTAAACAAAAACAAAAAATTGATCGGCCAGCTTAATGCTAAAATTTCTTTTTAATTTTACGGAAAAACTATTAAACCACCAAACTTTTAATTAGGTCCACAACAGCTACAAACGACCCACAATCGAATCGTAAAAAAAAATTAATAAGTTAAAGGTGATCGGCGACTTAACCCAACGTTAGCACTTGAAACTTCAGTTTCAACCAATCACAGTCCTCGTAGCAACTAAATGATTGGTGGAAACTAAAACTTTGTATGCGACAGTTGATCACGCGACTTAGGAATTGGGCCCCTGGGAATCACTCTAATTTTTAAACAAATGAATGATTAAAAAAAAATTGTATTATAATCCTAACGATTGACATTTATTTGGCTCGGCTATCTTGCTTAGAAAATTATCATTAACAAAATTATCGGCAAGTATTTCGTAATGAAAAAAAACTCAAGGCAATATTGATGAGACTTCACACGGTAGTGGAGTTAAATATTTCTTGTCCGGTAGAGTCGATAATAAAGTTTGTAACAATTATTTACACAGAGCTTCTTTGAAAGACTGACCTTTAGTCTACTAAGAAGTGGAAAAGGATAATGGCCGTCCACGGGGTAAACGACAAAAATCCTATGTCATGAAATCATTTATGCAAGTGTGAACAATTTGTGCTTCTCTTCATTTAACTTTCTTCGATAATTACGTGATCAAGAAAACAAAAATATCCGCACGACTACGCACGTTATAAATCAGGACATATATTGATTTTCTGTCCCTCTCACACTCACGGTTTCTTCTCTTTTCTGGCCAGATGATTTCACTACAGTCGTATAATCAGGTATGTTTATAAAAACCTGTTTATATCAGTTGCTTAGATATGATAATAGTTTTGGAGTTAAGGTTTCTTGTTTCTTAATGATTTAAAGATTATGCTTTAATCACAATTGGAATTAACCGTAAAATGTTTTGTAAATGAATTATAATTTTTTTTGGGTTTTGGCAATAAATGACCTTTTTACCCTTCCTATTAATGTGGTGTGTTTCAAATCACATATTTCGTTTTATCATTGTGGATTGCATTGTACTGACAACATTATAAAACTTATATAGTTAAAACTAATATATTGCAGATAATAACTGTTTAGATATAGTTGTTGTTTGCTATTATTTATTATGTAAAATACTCCACTCATGATTGTCCTTTGATCAAAGCATTCTTTACATTATTTGTTAATAGTAATTATATCTTTTTGGGACGTATAACTTGTATGTATGTTGAATTTACAATTTTAGGTGTTATACCATCTTACACAGTTAACATCAGCTGTAACACCAAGACCATCCAGATTTGCAACACAAGTAAAGCATCATGATAAAATTAATAGGAATGCTGACGTTTTATGTCAAAGTAGTTTGGCAGAGGTAAGTTGCAACACTTCTATGCTATAATTTTGTTAGTGGCACAAAAATGCTTTTATTCCAGGCAGTAAAAAATTGTACAGAACTACACATAGAAAGGTTAAACACACAACATCTAGCTACTCCTTTAAGAATAAAGAAAAATGATGCATATGATATATTGGAACAATTCTCTAAGGATCTCAAGCCAACTGTTTCAAGAATTACTGATAAGAATTCTAAATGGAGAGTCTCTTACATATCTGGTGCAAGCTTTGCAGATAACAAATATGGATTTCCTTATGTTCAATTTCTAGAACCAATTCTTTTGCCAAAGATGTATTTATCATCTTGGCAGTCCTTCAGATTGTTTCAAAATTTGCACTCACCATCGCAGTTTGCTTATGGTATGCAAATAAGAAACTTCAAAACAGATCGAAGTGCAAAGGTAGATCGTGAAAGGAATCCTACCCTGGGTGGTAGATTTCGAAAATGGATGGGAATGACATCATCAGGACATCAGGTTAATTTTTTTTTGGAAACTGATATAAAAAAGAAAAGAGGTAAAGAAAGTCACACTAATTAGCACATTTGTCCAATTAACTAGGAAGATAGAGGGATGGTAACAGGTACGTCTGTTGAACATGATGTGGAGAAGCTACGAACTCTACTCAGTGATCATGACATGAGTACAGATGAGCAGCAACGTGTCAAAGTAGCGTTTGCAGAAGGATATATGGCAGGTCATGGGAAGAAAACTCCAGATCGTACACTTAAATGGCTTAAAGTTGTACAGCATGTGGTGATGATTGGCATTTTTTTAACGGTTTTCATCTCGTTCTTGGGTGTGTATAAATGTTAGTACTACTTCTTTAATTATTCATCTCATTAAAATACTCAGTGATGGATATATCTATGTTCAGTGGAAGTTTGCTTGCTGAATTTACAACGAAAAATTCTTAGAGTGGAAGCAAATCATTTTTCTTTATTATTGTGAACTGTTATAGCTATCACTGAAAGTGTTCATAATTAATGATGAAGTGTATTGAACTGTGTTTTATTTAGCAAGTGCAAGTGGGAGCATGTTCAGAATCCAAATTGGGAATCAAGTTGAGGTAGATCCTGAGGAGATTCATGTTACGTTTAATGATGTAAAAGGAGTAAGTATTTTTTATTATATTTGTATAATTTATTTTAAATTACAATACGTTGCACCCAAGAGAGTAATTTTTCATTACAGGTTGATGAAGCAAAACAAGAATTGAAGGATGTTGTTGAATTTCTTAAAAATCCGGATAAGTTTTCTGCTCTTGGTGGTAAGCTGCCGAAAGGAGTATTACTGGTAGGCCCACCAGGAACTGGAAAAACTTTATTGGCACGTGCTGTAGCGGGCGAAGCAGGAGTTCCATTTTTCCACGCGGCTGGCCCTGAATTCGATGAGATTCTTGTCGGTCAGGGTGCGCGAAGAGTTCGTGACTTATTCAGTAAGTAATTCGGCATTAATAATCCTTATCATGTTATTCTTTAATTATACTGTATCTTTTAATTTTATAGAGGCAGCGAAAGAAAGAGCTCCTTGCGTAATTTTCATCGACGAGATTGATTCTGTCGGTGCGAAACGAACAAATTCTGTATTACATCCTTACGCGAATCAAACAATTAACCAGTTGCTCTCGGAAATGGACGGGTGAGATAATTAAGACAGCAACACTTTGAATTTAACATCTAAAAATTGAGTATGTCGTAATTTTTTTAAATTATAGATTTCATCAGAACGAAGGTGTAATTGTTTTGGGTGCTACCAATAGAAGAGAGGATTTGGATAAAGCATTAATGCGACCTGGTCGATTTGACGTTGAGATTTTCGTTAACGCGCCGGATTATTTGGGACGAAAGGAGATATTAGACTTATATTTGAGTAGAATTTTAACACGAGATGTAGACGCGGAGTACCTGGCGAGATGCACGACAGGATTCACAGGGGCTGACATAGAAAATATGGTACACTTGAAATTTTCTTCTACCATCTAGAAGTATATACAGTTTATATTATGTAACAATAAATTGGCTCAGGTTAATCAAGCTGCTTTGAGAGCAGCTATAGACGGCGCAGATTACGTGACAATGCAGCATCTGGAGCGAGCAAGGGATAAAGTGATCCTGGGACCTGAAGGAAAATTGCGAATGCCAGATGACGAGGTTAATCGTATCACTGCATATCACGAAGGTGGACATGCTTTAGTTGCTTATTATACAAAGGATGCAACTCCTTTACATAAAGTAACAATCGTACCACGCGGACCTTCCTTAGGGCATGTGAGTATGAAAATATGGTACATTCAACATACTCTTAACGTTATTGAATGTAATAATGGAAAATTTCTTTTTTTAAATCCTATAGACATCTTATCTTCCCGAAAAGGATATCTACCATATAACTAAAGCACAGCTCCTAGCTAAAATGGACACAATGATGGGTGGACGAGCCGCTGAAGAATTGATTTTCGGCCCAGAAAGAGTGACTACAGGCGCCTCAAAAGATTTAGAGGTTTCCTCTTAGAAAACTATTCAGCAAGACTATAGGAGCATTGTGAAATCCTTTTTATATTTGCAACAAAATAGCAGAACACATAGAAAGCAAACTCACTAAAACGCTGTATATTTTTTCTTGCATTATTTTTATAAAGTTATTTTTTTTCAGGATGCCACCAAAATAGCTGAGGGGATGGTTAAGTCCTATGGTATGTCTGAAAAAGTCGGGTTCAGGGCCCACTACGACAAGAATAGAGATTACAGTGGTTCATCCAACGAGTACAGCCCGATGACTAATGAACTAATAGACAGTGAAGTAAAACGTCTACTCCAGGTAAATATTATGGACATCATTATAGATTCTATATTGAACATTTCTATACTCGTGAGTATCCTTGCTCTTCGCGATTGCTTAGGAATCGTACGAGCGGGCTAAAATGATCCTAAAGACCCATGCAAAAGAACACAAGCAACTTGCTGATGCATTGCTTAAATATGAGACATTGGATGTGGAGGATGTAAAGGCCATCGCTAATGGCAAAAAGACCAAAACTGAAACGATGAACAGCAAGCGGCCGATATTGGAAGTTCCGAAAAATGTAATGTAATGAGACGTAATAAAAGGTTCGAGGAGAATGAAAGGATAAAGAGTACAGGAAGATATTTAAAAAATGGGAAGTAGACTAACGAAGTTTTGCGATTAATAGCGTTTGAACTATCAGTATGTGCCATTGGAAGTCGCGGTGCTTCTTGGGATCCTTCCTTTTGATGAAATAATGTTCAGAGAATCATAACAAAACACTAGCTGCAGCTATTTCTTTATGTTGTTTCTTAAAAACCTGCTCTATCTTTGCAAATCAATCATAAATAAAACGCCATAATTATGTGTTTCAAATAATGGACATTCCATCAAGGCTATCCGAAATCTGTATCAACTGCACCAACACAAATACAGAAGTTCGAGATAATTTCGTTGAATAAACATTGCATTTCTTGGCATTTTTCTACCAAATTTAGATACTCTGTACGTGTTTCTTCGAAGGTCCAATTCCTTCGACTCAGTTCAGTACGTAAACTCGTAATAGAATAGAACTGGCCTTCAGGCTTTCACCTGTTTGATCAGTTTACTGACTACACCAGAGAATTCTGTGTACCTAACATCCGTAGCAAATTATACAATATATGCATAAGAATACTACAAGAATTAATTATCTTGTAGATGTGTACTAATTTCAAATGGGTGAAAAACATTTTTCGTGGTTAACAGTCTGACGTTTTCTGAAAATTATTCACGATGCACTAACTAGACCCCTCAAGAGCCAAACTGCTCAATTTCACATCTTGTAAATTCTCCATGGACATGATTAATGCTTGTGTACTAAAAGTAATAAGATCACAGAAATAAAGTTGATCAGTTTGACTTCTGCGAAGGTCAATTTTTTATATTTTAATAAGTACATTATTTTGGACTTTAGACTAATTTTAGACTTTGGTCCGATTGCATCGACATCTGTTAAAATTTAACTTATAGGAGAAATAACATACAAGAAATATTTCACAGCCAGTCGCCATTTCAATGACGACATGCGTGCAGCCAGTACTGGGAGACTGTTTTTTATTACTATAAAATAAATTATTGATGACCCAACGTCAAGTCAGGATCTATGCTAACCCTAAATATTTTGGCATTCAAATTACAATTAAAAAAAAAAACTATTGATGACCAGACAATAAAATCGATTCACCTAATCTGACCTTAACGATACCAGTTCTAATTTTTCTTGAAATCATTTGATGAAATGTTAGGCGATAATATTTTCTATTTACGCGTCAAATATATATCAAGCCTTAATGATACAATAGGTTGCCCATTCACAAACTGGTTTATAATTTTGTTTTAAAGTGGACTCTGACACTAAATTCACGAGTACGTTTATTGTCTGTTCGTTCCAATTTATTTTCTTAAAAGCCTTTCTGATAATACTGCGGCCATCAGACTCATCTTTTCGGATAAAAGATAATCGATCTTCCTGCAAGAAGATAAAAGAAAATTGCAATCGATTTTAACCGTATTGGTGTTGTTGTTAGCATGGAACTCCAAAGAAGAAACCATGGCTGCGAAGGCCAGTGTAGTACGATTAAAATTCCTTGTGCTTATTGTTAGTCTTGTTCAATCTTTCTTAGAGCTCATAAAATAAGTGAAAACGGCAGAAACGCGTAGAATTTCTAATCTTTCCAACTCAATATAAACGCATCTACACAATACGTTTCAGCATTCTGATACCACGAACAATACTTTAAATATTTTTTATTAATCTTGGATGCAAAAAGGTTGACTTCGGGCTAACTGAAATTCTTCGTAATCAATTGGAATCAATTGTATCTATATTGTTGACTCTAGATCCTAAATCTGCCTCGGAATTACCTTTAGAATCTATATAAGATGCGAAAATCCATATATTTCGCTGCTCACAATACTGCCAGATTTTCCTCGTTATAAAATTCAATTTTGGATATTGAATTACACCCATTCTGTTAATATATGAAACAGCTGTAGTGTTATCCACGCCAAGTAAAATTACGCAATCGTGTTCATCTGCCGCATAACATGATAATGCTAAGAACGCTGCGATTAATTCCAAATGAATAATATAGTATTCAAGTTCTTCTTCACTCTAATAACCTTACGTGATTTCCCCGTTACAAGCAGCCCCCAGCTTGTTTTTGAAGCATCTGAAAAAATCTCCACATCGAATTTATGACGTCTTATTGGATTTACTGTTGTTAGAATTTTTGATTCCCGCCAGCACAAATCTGGAGTAACATTTGTAAAATTTTCATTATTTTGTCATAATTTCCATTATTTTTCATTAGTGCTAAGTAATTTTGTCTTTCCAGTCCTTTTGAATATAATCATTCATGTTGAATACCCGAGACCATGTTGTGTCTCGATCAAATGCATGCAATAAACAAAGAAGCAACGATGCACTCTGTTCTCTCCGCTCATTTTCGAATACACCATTAGTCCTTCGGAGCACGTAAAAACGCTTGAACGAACAGACCTTTTATCGGAAGGCTTCAAATGAATCTAATGGTGTGTAATATACTCCTAGCCTTGCCCGGAAATTATCAACCGATGTAGATAGCGTCAGGTGTAGTTGATTCGCGGGAAGGAGCGAGAGGTCGAATTCGCCTTTGGAGCGCCAGAGCGTTCCTTCACAAGGGATTAATTATTAGATGGAGTTTAGCGATAAGGAAGGAAAAAGGATTGAGACTTTGCGCTTGAAAGGAAAGCGAAAACCACTGTAGGATTATAAGATAAAAACAACTTCTGTATATTGTTGCAGGTACGTCTTCTCTCTACAATCGTTAGGTTCGAAGTGTTCTTACAATTTTAGTCTTAAGATCTAGTTCGCATTCCGATGTGGGTGGTGTCGTCCGGATGGCCAGTCGCAGGGGTAGGTTCTTCTGAGGGACCTGTGTTGGCCAATCGGGAGGGTTCGTACGGCTACATAAGCTTCCCATATCCTAAGGGGAAGTTCGGTGTAGTGGGTAGGCCCAAGAGTAAGGGCCAGCCTGACCGTGGGACCTCAGCGTGGAGGACGACGAGCTGGCGCCGATTTTCCGCCACGTACGAAGAAAGTTTTCGGGCTTTTGTTCGTCGATCTTTTCAGTGAAATGGACATTCCTAGATAACGCAGCCTCCTCCATAGAAATTTCTCCTGCAGGGTAGTCATCTGGCTCTTTATGGCACGCGATGTGTTGGCATTTTACTGCTTTTGTTTTCCTATTCTCGGGTGACCATTTCATTCGCGGAATCAGCATTATTTATCTAGTTGTATTTGGTTTGAATTCGTGCTTATTATTAGTACTACTTCAACTATCCAGGTGGCTCCGAGGTAACCTTGTAGAGGAATATGGTCTAAAGTCACGCACTCGACTTTAAATTAAAGTAGTTAATAAGGTTTCGTGAGGTCTGGCGATAAATATGTTTTTATTTGTACATTAATGTAATTATCACTAAAGTACGCGTATACGTTATGACAGCCACTGTTGGCAGGGATCGAAAGAATCGAGATAAAACTTTTGAGACCCGTGGACCACCGCTACGTTATGTCGTGGCGTTGGCGTCGCTTGTCATCCATTGGCTTATCATTGCCATTAGTCGTGTTTCACAGCGGGCTTTTCGATCCCTCGAAAACCGGGATTTGTGTCCATCTGTCGGAACCGCGAAATAGCTTGTTCTCCACAGTACCCCCCTCCTAGCGGTGTGGTTCAGCCGCGAAGATAACGTTCCCGGAGTAAGTCCTTGGATTCTCCGGTCGTCTGGTTAGGATTGGCGCAGACGCTGAAATTAAAATAGGTGAAGGAATTGGTTGTGGTTGATGAGGCGCTTGTTTTTTTTTTCGATCTCTGGCTGTTGGGTGATCCTTGGAGTTTCGTTCTGTGTCGGTGTTGCCTCTTGCAACGGTGGTTTCTCTTGCTCCGTTGATCAGGATCACGAAGACCGTCTCAGATATCTTTTCTGCCACTTCGAAAGGTCCTTCATAAGATGGTTCTAGTTGTCTTTTGACGTGGTTTATCCTTAAAAATACGTGGTTGTGTTACGTACGACGCAACTACCTCCACAAAATTTCCCACCAAATTCCCCTACCCTGTTCTTTTTCTGTGAAATCAAACGCGAGAATGTAATCGGTCTTTACGAACACCTAGCTCTTCCATAGCATAAGTTAGAAATAAGATATTAATAATCTTAACGCAGCAAGTCCATGGGAACGATTCGCATGTGGTATGTTCCCACTAATACCACTAGTGGGTAGAAGAGAGAGAGTTTGTCCAGTTTGGCATATATTAGAGAACTTTAGGACTATAGACTCGTGCCGATAACGCGACAAGACCGCGGGAACCAAGAACAATCCGCGACAATCCCACGGTTCCGGAATGCACAAAATCAGCATTTTAGCATCCCTTCTCTAGGTCCATGGTGCTCTCCGAGCTTGGATCCAAGTCTACTTAGGAGCCTTGAGTGAATTGCAACATAGTTCTACCATTATAGAACTCACAATCAGCGATTTCGATCATTGAATTTTGTATATCAGTAATATAACGTTACCAGCTTTATGTATTCTATACTGGATCAAAAGTTAAAACAAAACTTCATTCCCACAAAAGAACCAGTGTTAAAGAGCTATTGAAAGAAGATTTTACATTTCACTCTTACTGTTCCGCTTTAACGAGAAACTGTTGAATTTACCATATTTTATCAACAGCAAAACGATATATAATACATTGAGAATCGTAATATTTAGTATTTCATTCTTTTATGATACCTTCTTTCTGAAAATTTTGTAAATGATCCCTCACAAATGACAATCCCAGATAAGGAATAGAAATACACGGTAAAATTACTGGTAAGACACTAATCTATCTTGATAAAAAAGACTATAAGAGCGAAACAGCTTTTGTATAATAAACCAAAAGTAGTTTCCGAATACGCACGCGCTTTAACATGTCTTTTTGTGTTAGTCGGATAAATAATTCGGAAAGCCAGATTCCTCACTGGTAAAATTCGATCAGATACGAAAATGTTACCCGACGAAACGGCCACATGATGATTATTTCTGCCCAATGAGGAATTAGTTTTTCCAAGTTACTGCTAAGTACGATTAGTCCGGTCAAGGTGGGAAAACAATGTTGCTGTGTAGATAGAAAGCATGATTATTATTTAAAAAGTTCTATCCTGTTTTCTCTCATTCTTTCATGGTCGCCCATAGCGCTATCTTTCTCGCACCGCAGATTCGGTTCGTATTACAAATCATCATAAGATCATGGGACGCACGCTGAGTCGAGAACAATATTGTGTTCCGGAATTTTTCCAAGTTGGTTCATTTTTCGGGAAAACGCCAAGAACAAGATCATTGTTGTCATATTTTGTCCCAAAAAAGCAAACTGGGAGAAAATCGAGATTGATAAGTACTGTTTATCTCCTTAAGGCTGCTGTCTAGCTGGAAAAAGTTTCGGTGTTGACTCGAGCGTTGACTGATGGCGAAAGTACGAAGCTCTGACAGGAGCTTCGTGGCTGCAATATTTGGGGGTTCCTTCGTAAAGGGTGCCAGACACCTCAGAAAATTTTTAAGCAAATTTTTTCTATTACATTGTGCTCGTTCAGTACTTCAACCCTATTATTTTTCTTATCTTGTTGTTTTTATAATAAAGAGATTTCAATAATTTTTTAAAAATATGTAGTATATATAAAAAACAACTATTGAAACCGATAACAGTGTTCTTGAAACGCCAAATTTATTATCGCATTATTGAACAAGCAATATTTTATTGAGAATAACACATGTTATTTTTAATCTTACCGATAAATTACAATACTTACATGTCATTACCATGTTATGTTATATGTATAATTACATCTCAGTCAAATAAATTCTGGAAGTCCATCTCAAACATGCAAAGCGGTGCTAACGATTATAGTATAAGTGCAACTACTAGCGCTACTATTACCTTTTCTATATTGTTAATTGCACCAAATCTACCCATTTAAACACAGTCAACCCCAGTTACACGTTGGGGGACACGAATGAAGTTTCTCGCTTTGGAAACTGCTCAAATCCAACTGTTAAATTTTCATACTACAAGCTATCAATTCCAACCATGCATTTGGTGGATAGGTCTTGTTGCAGTTTTTCATGTGAAAAACTTATCGACGACGATGATGAACTAATCTTGCACAGTCAACCCAACTCATGCATGGAGGGGACTGGAAGATGTGAATACGTTCTGGACTTTTACAAAATTAAATCACTGACCGTAAACTCCTTGGTTTTTCTCTAATTCCAATTATAGAAATGGAAAGCAGTATATATATTTTTAGACGAAGATCTCAGTGTGAGTGTAACATTACGCGAAAAAGGTAAAGTACGGAAAACAGAAATTCAATCAATATAAAGCTAAAAACAAAATATTGATCTAATAAAAATTACATAGTGCTATTTAAGGGAGGATGAGATGCAAAATCCATGTTATTATTTTTTTATTCAAAAATCTAACTCGTTTTTAGCATGAATCTATTTTTCTTGTGCGTTTCCATTATATCAGATATTGAAAAACATTGGATAATCACTAACAAATATTCTAATAATCCGTTCAAAAAATCACGGAATCCATTACGCTTGCAATATTATTCTTTGCGACAGCTATGCCAGCATAGCAAAGGTCCATATGCTAATTATTAAAAAATTTATAGTATAATGAGTACAGATTGTAGAAAGTTTTGGTGCCAAGCTGAAAAAGTTATATTTAATTTGTTATTCACAATTTAATTGTCTGAACGACTGTAACGAGTGGTTGATTAATGATACGAATCTCGTATTAGGCGTTAAGTTTAATTGTTAATAGAGGAAAAATATTGTACAAATGCACAGCAATGAGAGTGAGGTTAATAAATATGTCATGACAAATGTAGTTATTAACTACAACACAAGATTAACATTAAGGGAATACTATTATGAATTTTAATGAGCGAAATAAGTTGCTTGGTCAAACTACTTTGTTAAATGAAATAGATTCAATATGCACAGTTACTAGTATACCCTTTGTGATCATCTCCACCAAATTTTTGCAAAATTTAAGCGATTGTATCTATATGGAATATTTTGAATAATTGCATTAAGTTAAACCTACATCAACCTGAATATCTAGTGCTATTTTCTTCCCACAAAGCACAAAGTGGTTATGAAATACAAAACTTACAACTTAGCAACCAGTCTAAAGCAATTTGTATAACAGTAAGATTTCAATTATATTTTCATTATTTAAGTAAAGTGAAGAAACTTGTATTTAAATTGTAAATAAGAACTTACCTATTCTAAATGCTTTTGCGTTATGAAAGACTGTAAAGTGAAGATTGACAACTTTTTCCTCCATTTTCAGGTGTGATCATCTTTGCCAATATCTCAATTGAAAAATTAGGTTGATGATAGGTCTTAACATCAGTGATAGATATCATTTGTACCATTCTTCAATAACAGAGAAAGTTTGCCTGTTTCTAAAAGTAAAATAATGATATTGAGTAATGATGCAGTAAATATACATACTGCATATACCATTATACAGTACAACGGAATCACTCACTCCATATATCCAACATATTTTTTGAAATCTATAAGATCAGAACATTGTTATAAAAAGTTGTTGGTAGGCCCACCATGGAATGAGAACCAGAGGCTTTAATGTCGCATTTCCTAGAATGTTTTGATTGTTTGAAACATGCATATGTGGACATGCATATGTATTATTTTATGTGGATAAAATAGAGGATTGATCCTAGATGAAGCATATAGCGTTATACACTCATCTATGTTCACGACTGTTTAGGCGCCTTTTCATTCGACGCTACATGTAGAGATACGCTGTTAAAGTGTGCAAATCGGCCTTTACCTACTATGTGAGTTTACTGAATTTATTGTAGGTTAAGATGCCAGTTCAATCTGTTTAATCAAATAGCATATTCTTTTGAGCAGTAGATGCTATACCGTAATAACTAATTACCAAGTTTCCATTTACGAGATTTCGAGAGGATTAACCAATCATGTGCAACATTTGAGAAGAATACACGAACGTGATTGGTTAATCCTCTTTAACTCCCGTAGATGGAAACAGTCAGTTTCGCTATTCGCTAGCTCCAATGGAATATTTTTGAAACGACCCATGATACAGCTTTGTATCGGCATCCGTCGACGCAAGTGGATAATTGGAAAACACACATCGTGTCTCTCTTTATTTGTATTCGTACAAGAGAGATACCGCCCTGTTTAAAGTACAGTCAATGAATTTTTAATGTATTTATTGCTGCAGGCAATTCTATAATTCATGAACAATAGTATCGGTATCATTATTTGGGATTTATCCAATTATGAATTAGACTTAGACTAAATACATAATTTTGATTGGTGAAAAATAAAAAATTTTCTTTCGCTACTTGATATCCACCAATCAGAGTACTGCATCCGAGCGCTAATGCCTGTATGAGGATCTACCCTCAGATCTAACAAATAGATGAAAATGGGATTAGATAAAACTCATTTATCGATAATTGTTACGAATTACCGAGTTCCCTTCTTTGTTGTGTTCCGCATATTCGCCTAGGTAACTTTTTCTTTTCCGTTAAAGTATACGTCATAAGATTAGACTAGAAAAGTAAAAAATTTGCTCAGGCATACACTCTAAACATATACTGGAGAGCAATAATGGCCTTCCGGTTAATTCTGTAATAGACTTAATTTACAATGGTATTTTGGAAGACCATTTTTGCTGCCCAGTGGACTCTTGATGCTTACAGGCTATTTTACAATAAGACATTATCATGAGTCGTCTCTACATTATTATTTTATCCCTTTTTTTGGGTGTTGCGATTGGCTTGTAGAAACGTCTTGCGACAGTCGTCCATTGACAACGTCTTATTTAGAACGACTTTGGGAGAACGACACACGTATGATGAAGCCGAGTTCACACACTGCAAATGTAACGCCGCTCCAACTAACACGTCATGACCAGCATAGGTACACTTTTTATTTTATAGCGAAACAACGTATCGCTAAAAATTTTAATTGGTTTATTCGTGACCACCAAAAAATTAGGCATCAACTAAGCTCCCTCAGAAGGAATATGTATATGAAATACATATGGGTGCAGCTAACTTCACATTACTGATGAAATTTCTCACCGATAACATCCCAAACGCTTTTTTAATTTTATATTTTTTCCTGAAGAATCATAAGTATCGTCTTCAAATAAGATAAAAACATAATATTTTTCCTTAATAAAATATATTAAACAATTTGTTTATTTCAGTGATGTTATCGAAGAAATGTAGGATAACTGCAAAACAGATGTTTTTCTTTATTTTTCCCTAATATCGTGGTGCTTTCATACTTTGTTTGACTGTTTTTTCAACTATCTTCCTTCAGTAACATGTTTTTGTGCTTTAGTTTAGCCTAAAATGAGATAATTATCAAATACCTGACATCCTTCAAGCATTATCAAATAGTAATGGATGTGGATGAAGGTGAAGGATGTGATTGAAGATTTATGTAAACAAGGCAAGCTCGCTCTGGCAAATTTCTTCAATGATTTTGTTTTCTTTCAGGGAATTATAAGTTTGGCGCTATCATCAGCTGAGTCAAGTATTAAGGAAATGGGATCCTCTGAGGAAGTCGTTTTTACAGAGGGCCTTTCAATGCTCTGGATTTTTAGTTGGGAATTTATTTTCAGGGTTTCAACAGCACGTTGTGTTGATTGGTTTCCACTTTTCCAGCCCAACCCTTTGCGACCTGAAAACAGACGATCTGGGATTTTCGCGAGCTTGCGTTGTTATGATTTTTGCAGGAAAATATGTTTCAAGTATGAACCAAATTCGGGTCAAGAAAGAATATTTTTCAAGGACAAATGAAAGCAAAGCGTCTACGCAGCATCTCACATTACAGGAGAATCACCATTGAGTCTTATTGAATTTTCTGTAACTTCTACATAATTAGCAAACGAATATTTATCTTGTGTCCAATATGTATAATGAGGGCTGTACGAGTAGCATTGTACGCCACATAGAAAGGACAATAATGCAGACAATAGACATTTAGTCTTCCGTGCTTTTACTTCTTACTTTTCAATTTTTCGGAAAGATCATCGAACGTCGGATCCTGGATGTTCAACATCAGACTGTTTCCGCTGAGATAAACCCTATTCTGGGAATTGGCAATCTAAAACAAGATATAATTCACACTTAAAATAGATTTTTTGCATAATAAAACATAACTAAATAAAGATTAAGCAAATTAATCCTTTACCGCACGATTTTTTTTAACAAACCGTAAAAAAAATTCATTTGTCTTGCACCTATATTCGTCAGATACGTACATATAGATAACTTTAGTGTAATTATTTTTCATGACCGAGTTAACTTGGACTTGCGTGTTAGGGGATTAAAGTAATTGTCTTACCGTGCGCGAAATGCTCTGGGCTGCTCGGATTTTTCTCAATTTCAGATATCCAGGATTTTGGCCAATCGCTAAACCCAAGTACACTGGTGTTAAGGACATAACTATTCAATTTCATTTAACCCCACAAGGATACACGTTTCTGGCAAACCTCCATGGGACACAAACTCAGTGTGTCCAGGTCACAGTTTTTATTAAATATCTTAAGTTCTAATGAACGGATTTTTTGAAAAAATTAAAGCTTAGAATCTTCAAAACAAATTTCACCATGGATGCAAACCACATTGAATGCAAACTAAAATCTAAATGTGGGGAGGAACAGCTGGAAATGGCCCTTTCATCATAAACCTGAGAGTCAATCTGACTCTCGGTGTCTTTGTGGGGTTAATAATTTAATGTTAATAAGTAATTATTTATGTTCAAGGATATCATTTTTGCAGCCTCAGCTTCTCCCTCAGCTTGAACAATTTTCTGTTGTTTCTCCTGTTTAGCACGTTCCACTACAAAGGCAGCACGCTGCGCTTCCTGTTGGGCAACTTGCTTAGCTTCAACTGCCGCGGTGTATTCTTTACCAAAGCTAAGTTCCGTAATGGAAACGTCGTCCAAAATAATGTTGAAATCTCGTGCGCGATCTATTAATTCTTTACGAACAAGATTAGACACTTGCTGTCTCTGTGTTATTAGCTGGGAAGCATTGAATTTAGCTACAACTGACTTTAGTACTTCATTGCAGATACTTGGGAGTACCTAAAGAAAATTCAGTAAATAGTAAAGCTTCTTTGATAGAAAAATATAACTTATATTATAAGTACCTTTTCATCATAATCAAGACCAAGTTGACGATACATTACAGGTAAAGTTTGAGCATCAGGTCGTGATAAAACTCTTAGAGAAATGTTAACCATTTGCAAATCTTTAGAACCGGTCGGTGAAGAAATCTTTCTTGGGCGACTTCTAATGTCATAAATGATTGGATAATGGAACCATGGAAGACGGAAGTGAAGTCCTTCAGCCATGATGTCTTTTTGAACACCACCCAAACGAGAGAATATAATTGCTCTGTGCCCTCCTTCAACTAGATAAATAAATATTATTATTAAGTTGTGTTTGTCTTTTATTTTTGACTTTAAACCATTTAGTTAAATAATGCAACTATAAAGGAAATACCAAATGGATTCAGATACCCACTATCAGACAGTCCGTTATAACAAAATTAATTTTTTCAATTTCTTTAAAACTCGGATAAATGAATATAATTACGTAACAGTCGATACGAACGTCGATGATTTAGATGTGAAAAGTATAGAAAAAGCATGATTAATTCATCATTTATGTTAATCAATATAAATTCATGGTAAGATATAACTTATTAATTCTGAATATATACATTAGGTTACAGAAATACTGGACATTAACCTGTATACATGGATTGTGAAACTCCATAGGCAGCGACACCGGCAACAGCCAAGAATTTAAGCCCGGTATTTAATCCACTTGGATTTTTGCCCAAACGTCCAGCCAATTCATTGAATTTGCTTTGCGCCATAGTTCCGTTGTGGTTGATTCTTAATAGAAATTACAAGAAAACACGAGGTTCTAAAAACCAGACGAAATACACACGACAGACCGGCTAGCCCAAAAAATTCTGAGAACAGAGAAATAATTTACGTAGAATAGAAACTCTACTATAAAATTATGGCCGTTTTTAAGGTGGCTTTTCATGGTGGGAGAAAAACAAGGTATGCTTTTGTGCATTCTTCTGTAATAGCCAATGAGCGCATCGGGCCAAGGGGAGCCATTTTGATTGATCAACTAATAGAATTAAAACCGCAATTATGCAAATATTTCAAATTTTTTTCATTTCGACGTATAATACATTTTTATTTCATGCAATTAATATAACTGAAGCAAAGCACAATAAAACTCTATTGAAATAAATAAATGTAATAAATAATTACAGAAAGGAAAACATGAATTCATCGATGTAATAAATATACGAGAAAAAAGGAAATTTTTTAATTTTTAAAAGTTTTGTGTGTATACGACTGGTTAATTGAAACCGCAATGATATTTACTTCTGACATGTATAAGGTGTCTATCTGTCAGAGAATGGTTCAAGAGCGGTTCCATTGCAGACGAATCCATGCTGATACAACACTGGGATGTTAGAAATATGTCATACAGGCATCGTGAAATCAGCATTATATCGAACTGACAGTTCGATCAGTGCTTCAGTCGTAGCCCAGTCTTAAGACCGTAGATATAGTATAGTAATGCATGGTAGAGGATGGTTTAAGACCACGCTTAAGACGAAGAACTACCTCCGTTAAGTTAATAGATCAATTTCATTTTTTTTACAAATCGATTGTGGGTTATTTGTAGGTGATTTTAGACGTAATTAAAAGGTTTGTGGGTTAGGTTAGATTTTCCATAAAATTAAAAAGAAATTTCAGTATTAAGTTGGCCGATAATCTTTTTTTCGTTTTCCATTTATTAGGTACTAAATCGATGCACAATCATTTGTGGGTCATGAATGATTCAAGACGTTTGCGAGTTCACAGTTTACTTTAGAAAAGCAAAAAATTATATATTGTATAGCGATACACCCTGTGTTCGAATATAAGCTTTCAGTACGGTGAAAATAAGGTTATTACAATAACTACGAACTGTCGCAGTGAACTGCAAGCGAATAACGGAACGAACACACCGTACTGCCAGTACTGGATTGCTGTTATCCAATCGCATGTTAGGATCAAAGGAAGACAAGCACAACGATTGGCTAACAGCTACTCACTTTTCGTATTTTTACCATTGTGAAAATACGCAATCGACCCCCTGAAAGCTTATATTGGAACGCAGGAGGTTCCTTTGTTAAAGCGTTTTTACGTGCTTCGAAGCACTATAGTTATGTTTAAGAATGAGCCGAGAATGCTAAGACTATATTGTGTCGCGACCAAATGCATGCAATAAAAAAGAAGCAACGATGCACTCTGCTTTCGGCTCATTTTCGAACACATTTATAGTGCATCGAAACACGTAAAAACGCTTGCACGAACGAATCAAAATGCTGGCGTCTGTATGAGGATCTAGCTTAACGAGCCAATTGTCCATCTTGCATCATTAGACAATATATAGTTTTTTGCTATTCTAAGGCAAACCGCGAATCCAAAAATGTCTTAATTAGACCATTCGTGACCCATAAAAGATTATGCATTGATTTAGTACTTAAAAAATTATTAAGGCTATTGCAAACAAAACTTCAGTAAACATAACGTAAGGTTTAGGCCAATGAGCATAAGTCCATACTTTATGGAGACTTGTGCTGACTGGTCTACACCTTACGTTATGCTTACAGAAGTTTGCCATAGATATCCATAAGTCCGCAAAGGACATCTTACAGACGTCATTCGAAATTATGTTTGCCTCACCTACAGACGTCCCTTTGTCCGTCTCTCGCACGTCCTCGCTGTCATTCATAGGACGTATTTTTAACATTTTTCGGACAATTTATTGACTTGAATAAGATATTCTTATATTTGATAAATGAGTGCACTAAGTGATATCGTATTTTAATAATATGGCCCTCCCATTTTTCTACTAACAAATTCCGTTACGTTCTTGCTTTATATGCGAGTCATAGTGAAGTTGCGCCTGTACCAGGATAATAGCTTTGTTCGCCTTACCTATATTTTCAATATTTAGGGTTTATTCACACCGAATGCAGCGGGAAGTAAGCATCAAAGCAACGACCAATAAGCCAAATCATCTTGCTCATTGGTCGCTGCCCACTGCCTTTGGTGTGCAAGGTCCATTACCAAAACTACAATTTTTCATTAGTAGGTTTAAAGAATCATTCAACGGATGCGTTCATCTTGCTCGCTTTTTCGTTTAAAGCATTTATGAGTATCGCTTTCGTAACGCTGTGAAATTCCAAGACGAACTACGAAAGCCACACTTCTGAACACTTTTAGCGAAAGAGTGAGCAAGATGAATATACCCAATAAGAGCTTGCACTTTTTCAAAAATGTAAACAGCACAGGTAAATCGAACAAAGTGAATTACTACGTTCACACACACAGGATTCAGACGAAAATAATCAATTTTGTGTGAGATTGAAGAACAAGAATCCACGAAATGCTGGAACCTGCACAGAAGTTTTAAACGCTGCTGAAATGCCATTTAGTTTGTTTCAGACACAGAACACAAAATAGGCAAACTCAAATAGTATTATACGTGTATGTACATACAAGAGCATGACAATTCTTTCATGAAATGCATGGTGTTATAAAAATATTTTTTCACGACTCCTTAATAATTAAAAATTAAATTATTTTTTTAAAATTTAATTTGATTCAGGCTGCAAAGACTTAAACTCCGAGTATTCAGCCAGTATATACATATATATACTTTAACTTAACCGCGCATTGACATCTATAATATCTCAAAAATTCATTAAAAAATACATCAATGATATCTATTAGTCAAAATTGTAACTATTTATATTTCTTCATAGTGTATTTATTCTCATTATCTATGTTAATCATAATTTATTTCATACTCAATATGCAACGCATTCCAATTCAACTTAGTTTGAATATATAACATGTAGTGAAGATGTCGCTAATTTCATAGAATTTGGTAATAGTGCTTGATGGTGGCTCTCAGTGGTTTTTCAATATCCGGTGAGAGATCTTATATACGAAACGTTTACCTCTAACCGTTCTAACGAAAATTTATGGCTATTTAAGAGGAATCATAACGCACAAAATTGTATTAATAAAATGGCCATGAGTCCTAGTACCAAGCAAAAGATTTCCATGATCCTGGATGTGAGCAAAGTTGTGTTCCACTGGGGTTTTATACCTGCAGTTTTGTATTTAGGTTAGTATCGATTTTTATATTATGACAACACATTTTCTCTAAAATTTAGTATGAAAATTTGTTCATAGGATTTAAAAAAGGTGCAGATCCTGGAATGCCACCACTTTCATTCATGAAGTAAGAACTTATATTATGTTAAAATATTTTTCTGTCTGCCAGTAAAATTCAGTTTCTATAAATGTCTGTATATTTTCTTTCAGCTTACTGTGGCAATAAAGCATTCAATACGGTCAAGTTTTCTAAGTCTTAACTCGGTTGAAATGATAGGAATCATGTAAACATACTTTTCCTGTAAACAATATTCAATAAATTTCAATGTAAGACATTGAGAAATAAATAGCTTTTCATCAGTGAAACTTGTAGCCAACCTATGTTTCCTATGTAAAAGAAATTTTCAAAAATCCGATAATTGAAGTCCGAAGATTGCATATTAAGGATACATAAGATCCATTTATTTATTTATAAACATCTATTAATCATTACAATAGAAAAAGAAATCTAAATATGGAAAAATATTCAAACCTATGATTTTCATATTTACTAGTAGCTAGTAAAAAGAATATGATGGCACTTTGTGAATCGTTAAACCTAATTCCTCTGACACAACTCAATGTGTAAACTCTATTTATGTTTATGTTCAAAATGCAAGTATCTGACAACTGGCAAATCACATAGTTAAAATGAATTTAAACAATAAACCATGCTGGTAAAATTGAGTTATACATGACTTTATATTCTGAAAAATCTCTGGTTAAGAAATGATATATTGATTATCAACTAATACCCGTACGAACTAACCTAATCTAATAAAATACATAAAAAGCAAATGAAAAACCTCGTTATGCTCAAATGGATAACTAGTAAATGTTGTGTGATTGTAAGAAATCCATATCTGCTCTAGTTTCCAGTGCAACCGTGAACTAGTCTCTGTTGTTCTCCCCACTCTTGAGGGAGCCCACATTCCCCGCTCCATCCCCTACCGTTTCATACCTTTAATACTGTGACTCCTTCCAGAGCTACTCTGAAACGTTCACTCTTTACCGCCGTTCCTCGTCGCACTCCCTTTGTCGTTATATTTACGGTCCACAGATACCCTAGCTAAGTTCAGATGAATCCAGAGTCGTGCTAAGTTCACAGTGTACTTGTTGCACGCCGCGTCCATATTTTGCCGGGTAACAACTACAGAGCGGTGAGAAAATCGGAGTGAGAGTCTAGAAAAGAGTCTGCAAACGATACTCGCGTAAGTGAGTTCGTCAGTCAGACTCATCAAGAGTGAACGCGGGCCACGAGTCTCCGATACATGCCATTTTGCCACGCGACATCCTCGAATACAGGTAATCGTATAGCTCATATATCTTGTGAGAGGTACCAAATGAACGATAGAAATAAACCGGGCAGCGTTTTATATCCTGTCGAGGACGTTGCCTTTTCTAACCTCAATTTGAGTATTTGCTCGCGGTAATTTGTACCTATGAAATTCAAGCACTGTGTCTACGAGCACTTTGAGTCGAGGTTGCTGTTGTCTTTTTTTACAGTTAAAAATACAACTTTTCATGGTATATAGTGATGAACCAAGCTACTTTCGACGCAGTGCAACAGCAGCATGAAATATCACATTGAAGCTATTTTCTACCCTATGTCCTTTTTTTTTTAAATATCAAACTACAAAGAGAGCGATGTCGCACTCATGTTATTCCATTCTCACTCACACGACTAGTATCGAACATTTATGTTTATTCGTGTCAATTGACTTCCAATAGTTTGACTCACGAGGTTAGTTCGTGGGTAATACCATGCTTATATTAGGATGTATGAATGAACTAGGATATCCATCATATCTGTCAGACACTCTGATTTAATCCCTTACATATTACGTATTGCTGTTATTCGTCTTCCTCGTTTTCAATAATTGTTTACGCTTGTATCATTAATGGTGTTTTCTAATGGAGCAAATACCGCAGTCTTGTTTACGTGCCCGTTTAATCATAAGGTAATCGTTATAATTGGAGGTCGCTGTCATATTTACGCTATTTATGAATAGATTAGTACTGCAAACATTTATTTGTTGGTAACGTTGTTTATCAATGAAAGAGAATAACTATTTTATCGATAGTGGATAAAACTTTTTAATATTGTGTTTTCGAATACCGTCATAAACAGTGCTTCATCTTTTTCTTGTGATAAGAATGGTAACACAGGATTTCAAAGTGTTCAATTTAATTTTATCGTAATGGCCTCCTAGTATTATCAGTACCATCATAATTACTCAAAGTACGCTTGGCATGAAAATACTAAAGAACGCTTCACTTTCTTATTAGTTTTACCTTAAAAAGCATATTCTCAGAAGATATCTATGATGATTAATGGAATATCCGTTTACGCCCCACGGTACAAAAAATTTTTATGAGAACCGCTGATAAGATCTTAAAAAAATGCACGATAATATATCTGATCAGGAAATAATACTCTTTCTAATTTTGTTCGAGCTTTTTAATTTCATATTTGAAACTTTGTAGAGCGTTACCTCTACGGCTATATTTTTTATTTAACAGTATATGTATCCGAGGTCAAGACAGGAAAGGTTAATCTTTAATGCTTGTGTGCATGGTGTGCTTTATGTGCATGGCAGCTAACTGGGGCCCGTTTATAGTAAATTGGAAACGCAACAACAATTTCTTCATCTATTTTATTTATGCACACGTACACAAATTGTTATTGTCAAAAGCAGGAAAAGCTTCAAAACCATTTACCTTCAACAAATTTCAAAATTTTGGTTAACTGAACTGTTTCGTATTGCAATAAATGCTTTAATTCATAAATTAAATAATGCATAAATTCTGCTTGAGGATAATCTGCTAAATTTTTAGAATAGTGAGGGGAGATATAGGACTACTCAATTGGTTCATAAGAAAATTCCAGAGAATTTTACAAAAATATTATTACTTTACAAAAACCTTTATTGTCGTAGCTTTTCGATCATTTTTGTTCGCAAGTAAATGATATTACCACGAACAAGCATTAAAAGTGTAATGGTCAATGTAACGATAGCAAACGGATCTCCAGCAGGCAATTGCAACATTACCACGTTCATTTTCCCCAATTTATAAGTAATAATAACAACAGTAATATAATATTACAGGAAAAAAGTTTTTTAATGAAATAAATGTCTGGGTACTATGTTTTAATCCTACGGAGGTCGCGCAGCCGCAATCTACAAGAATTCATGTATATTTAGCTAGATTGTGAAACTTCTTTGTGCTGGATATATAATATGTAATACGTGATATTGTAATATAGTTCATGAAATTCGTGGAATAATATTTGACTCGAGTAAGAAGCTGTAAGAATGAAAACCCCAGACGGGGGATAGGATAGATAGAGAAATTCGTATTTCCTTTCAGTATAATTCTTGAGCAAAAGACTGTTTATAATCGTAAATTGATTTAACCCAAGTTTTTAATTGTATGAAAAAAGTAATAACGAAAAACCATGAAATTTCTGTCAAACTAGAATTATCTTGAGATTTTAAAAAAGTTGGGCCCGGAGCTCATGTCTCAATGTAATTTTTTCTATTGGTACAATATCGGTCACGGACAGTTTAAAAGAAGTTAGATAGTCAATGTTTCAAGATATAAAAATCACTTCCTTTTTCATTTGAAATAGTTAAACGATTTTCATATCATTATGATTAGCAGGATTACTCTTATAAGGAGACATATTTATTTTGATATATTATACTTAGACTGTTTGCCGATTATTCGAGCTCTATCCATGTAATAAATGTATAATGATCATAATTTTTTTTTACAGATTCAAGATGGCGCATCATTTTGTTACCGTATGCGTTGTTTGCGTATTATGTGCGGCACACACTCCCTGCTGGGCACATACAGATTTTCGTATACAGGATGTAGGGTCTAATATGCAGGATTTGCTAAGTTCTACGGCGAGTCTCCATCCATCGGAGCTTGTAATTGGTACTAAGGAAATAACAAAAGTACAAGAAGCTCGCAGATCGAATATGGCGACTATTCAGTCATCTCGAGAAACCCAGAGATTGCCCACAGTGAAGCAGTTCAGCTTTTTAGAGAAAAATAGTCTAAATACCGAGGTCTCTCCGGAGACAAATATTCCATCCAGAGAAATTCTCGAGAGGCTTGGTCGACTCGGCTTCGAATTGCCAAGCGAGGAGTTGTCTAGCAGATCGAGGAGAAAAAGAAATGTTGTTATAGACGAACATTACTTTTTAAAAAGGGTTTTTGAAACATATGGCGATGGCAACACTATTACCATGGAAGGCTTCGAACATCTTTTGAGAAAACTAGGGCTTCTGAGACTCGTGACAAACTTTAACGAATTAGAGGAACATGGTGTACAGAGCAATCAGGCTAGTAGTCAAACCGGTAAGTACCATTTACGGTAATAATTGTACTGTTATTTTTGTTTTAAAAATTTTTCACGCGAATCCTTCGGCACTTCAATCAGAGCTACATTATGAGCTCAAATTTGACTCGAGCTTAGTATTTGTTTTAACCTTATGATTCATCTATTTGTAATTAGAAGACAGGTATTAAATTCGAAAATGATGAATAATGAAAATGGTGCTTCAAATGATAAAAAATGTAAGGGCTTTCCTTGTGTTTGAGATTGTATTATAAACTCTGTTATGTACGAAGTACATACGATGTGTGTTGCGTTGCACGATCCGCTTACTATGTACAATATTCTTAAACCAGGATGTCAGTGATAATTTTCTAAAACCATTTGACTTAACATACTCTTAAATTTATGTGAAAAGAAAACGATTTCTAGATCGTGTTACAAAGCAATGATAAAATTCACACAGTGAGGACAGCAGATAACGCAATGCGTGCTCATCAAATATTGACGTAACGCCCTATCCACTGATGATCGTGTTTATTTAATGATGACAATAATAACGAGTAAAAGCATAGCTTTTTATTTGTCGGTAGTTATTGGGCTAAACATTTGAACTTGAAGCTCAATTGACCAGTCGGGCTCTTTATTGATTTTATGAATGTGCAGCTATAAAGCGTCGATTCCGATTATTTCGTGAGATAACAGATGTATTTCATCTTATGCTGTTTCAAGCATATCTCTAGATGAATATCAGTAATCCAATCGTGGTCACAGGAAAATAGTCAGAAAATTCATATATCTTACTTTCACTCATTTTTTATAGAAATAAGTAATAAATATAGTGCTTAGCTTAACAATTAAAATAAATATTACCTTATTATAATTTCTGTAGCCTATAAATGTTCAAAAATGTATAATTTCATACCGTTCCATTAGCTTTTTCATTCATTACTTCTGGTTTCATTAGGATTTTCTTATATCGGGATAACAGTAGAAACTGCTTAATTGATGTAAATTCGAGTTGTAAAGTCGTGGATATTGTCAAATGTTATCGGATTAGAAGACTAAGAATATTTGTTTCTATTTATTAATTACAAACATTTTCGAAATAACGCACATTTCGCAGACGTAAAAGATGTTTCAGTATTAGATACTTTTTAATATGAGGCATTCTCCTCTCAAGTTTAAAAGATTAAAAAATTCTTATCGTATCCGCAATAAAAAAGTCTGTATCTTGCTTATTGCAATATCAGTAGTTACCGCAAAACATAGTTTTCTCAAAAGTTAAGTTATAGACTTACATGTAATGATACTTGTCAAATTTTTATATGTAATCAGTTCTAGTCTAATTCTGTATATTCAAAGGTACATAAACAAGGTTCACCCAGAAACTGAAACGTTTCAAATGAGATATACACATTTATAATACATATATAATTAACGATGCATAAACTATTTATTATCCGTTTTATACAGTGGGACATCTATAATTCGAACTTCTATAAGCCACAAACCTCTGTAAGACTATGAATCCTCGAATTTTCTAATGCTTCAGGTCTATAACTTGAAAACCCGGATAGGGCAAAACTATGATATCTCGATACATATTTCGTTTCCCTTGAGATTTGAGTTATCGAAGTTCCACTGCATTATGCATCATAGATTCAACAGAAGTACTTGATCCAAAGAAAAATTTCAAAAATTTATTTAGTACAATAATTGATTACAGGCAATACATTTAATTTTGTTGTCACAATCAAACAACAATTATGCGCAACAAGAAATATTTTAAGCAACTTAATGAAAGATTAAATAAGTATATAGATAAATTATGTTTTGGACAATTTATAAATTGCCGGGTACATTCCTGTTTCCCTGCAATACTGTTACAGCTTCAATATATACGTATTACAAGAGTAAGAACAAAATATGCTATATGACCATGATCTGGTTGTGAGATCAGTTCCAGTTTGAGAGGACTTATTTACGTTTGGTTCGTAAAGTCGCAGGAACTAATGTCGCAGCCCGACTACAGCCAAATTTGAAATGTGTGGTTATTTGTTATGTCATATTTGAATCAACCCGCCCCGCACATAGCTCATCTAAGGAATTAATTTTTATTTTAGCTGCAATTCCACTGAATAGAGAATATTGTGCTCCATTTGAGCATTGACCTTAATATTTTACAATACAATATAATAAGAAAATTTAACTAAATTTTAATTTTTCAATACGAAATTGGTAGACCATTCGAAAAAAACTATTGGAATAAATTACAATATTGGGAGTGAACCCCATTAAGATAAAATTTCTCTGTAGAAAACCCCCATTTTTTCTGTGGTATTATTGTACCTTCTCACATCCAACGAACTAGTCGAGTAAGATAGATAACTTGGAAAACCAGATCCCTCATAGATCAGATTTGGTCATCAAGGAAAAGTTATTCCGATTCTGGTCAATGATGGATCTGATTTTCCGAGTTATTTGTCATGTACGACTAGTCTGTTCGGCGTGGGAAGGTACCTTTGTACGTTTGTACGTATTGATACGTGTCCTTGAATGCACAGTCATTTCACAGATATTATTTGACTAATGCCAGGAAAATATCCGTAATCATGTATCACAGGTATTATCTGTAAATTATAGGTATTATTATTAAATTATTTAATTTATGTTATAATTTTATCTACTGTTTTTTACTAACATGATTTGGCTTTTTGTTCTGCTCAGGAAACAGCAAGAATATGGGAAGTGAGAGCAGCTTGGGTGATAGTAATAGTGCTAAACCAAAGCAGAGGGTAAGATAAACATTGTAGTTTTAATAGAGAATACGGTAGAATATTTTTATCGAATCGATTTGTTTTGTACATAAAAATTAAGGGAACGTACCACATGTAGGTACTTTTATTAAAATTTTCCCAATCAATGGACATTGCACTTCAAAGACGTATCTAATGTTTTTACTGCTACTGGACTCAACGTGTGCTTTTCAATTTGCAGTGTCTAAGTAGTAAAGAATTACTAATGACGGTATCACAAGATATTCCTTACTTAGCAGCTACAAAAAATAGTACAATTTTACCGGGGTGGCTATTTGAGCGTGTTTGTCCTGCACTTGTGTATCAGCTTGCGGGCGAATCGAGTTCAGCAAGAAATGGATGCGTAGATGTTCCTGAAAATTATAAGCCCGCTGTTATTCATGGTTATGCTCCAGAGGAAATATCGCGCAACATGTTTCAAGGTATAGGCCAGTAATGGAATATTTTGTAAAAATACTTGACGACGTTGTTATTAAGTGCTCAGAACTATTTAATATTTCTTACTGCATTATACAGTAATATCCGTAATTTATAATAATTAATGTTTGTCATACTGTTCACAGTCTGGGCATACTCAACAATAAGTATTCTAATCATTAGTCTCTGTGGCCTACTGGGTGTTGCAGTCATACCAGTAATGGGAAAAAGTTATTACCATACCCTATTACAATTTCTAGTTGCTCTCGCCGTAGGAACTTTATGTGGAGATGCTCTTATACATTTATTACCTCATGTAAGTTTGCGATGTTATGATTCAATCATCATCCACCTAACAGCCCTATACTTTATTCGATTACTTAAATTTTATTTTGATATTTTTGGAAATACATATATCTATTTTTCTTATTGAATCAGGCAATGATGTCTAGTTCATCGCATATGCATAATCACGAGGAGAGCCCTGCGGAATTGGTAATAAATAGCGAGGCAGATCATAATACAAACATGTGGAAAGGGCTGGTAGCAATGATGGGCCTGGTACTGTTCTTCTTTACGGAAAAGGCTCTGACCATGATCGCCGAGTGGAGAAAGCGAAAACAGCGACTCAACAAGGTTGGTCGTGTGTGAATTGCGGGTAAAGAAGCAGGAAACGAAATTAAGAGTGAAATCTAAAGTTAACCGAGGAGGGTTGCGTGAATAACTGCCTCTTTGTTAAAAGTTCAATCGGTATAGTCTCAAAAGGAATTGCTTGTATAATGTCGTAGCTACCACCGAGAGTGAGAGTGATGAGGGAGCCCGATGGTCCTAGAAATAATACAGTGGGTGAAAAGCTTTGCAAACATAAATATTCATCATATCCGTACTGCTATGGAGAAATAACTACCGAAACTCAAGGTATATTTCAAAATGTGATTACAATACTAATTTTTTACACTTGCAATGTTTATTTTTGGTATTCCTGAAACTTATTCAATACTCTAAAAGTATTAAGTTTTATATGAATAGGAGAAATTCTTATCCAGATAATCATCACAATCGTCAGCATAATCATCATCAGCAAACTCCAGCGGTAGAGGAAGAGAAACCACTAACTTCTAATTGTAATTCGGTCTCGAAAATAATGGAGAATACTTTAGAGAAGAAATCTGAAGACGAATGGAAGCTCGAGGAACCCATGGTGAATCACTCAAAAAGGAATGCTGATGGCGCAGATATTCCCTTAAGTGAAACTGAAAGTTACACTGTTATTATTAGAGAGCATGAGACAAAACATCATGGACACACTCACTCTCATGGTAAGATAATATGCTGGGAATTAATAGAAGCTTACAGAATGATATACGACTTATAAGTTTAGAAATATTATTGGAATATTGGGGGTTTTATTCACAAATGGTGTTATACAAATGCATACTTATCATCGCAAAATTAAATTCGTTTAATGATATGTATTAATGTATCGTGTTACAAAGTGTCGTGATCGTACTGCGAATATCTTCAGTTTTCTTCTTTATAAGTAGATATTTTCTTTATCGAACTATAGTATATTTTAAATAATTATATGGCGTCTCATTTTATTTGATCATGTGTTTATATTTATTAACATCTGCCGAATACGGCGTTTTAATCACGAAAGGTTGTCTTAAATCTACGGTAAAATGAAATTTTTTAACGGCATCGTGCAGTATTATTCGTGTATATTACTTTGACTAATAACCTATCTGATTTTGATAGTAGATTTATAAATTAAGGTACCTTCTCACGTCAAACGGATTAGTTGTACAATCGGTTATCATGTGACCGTTATGTCGGATAACTTTTTCGTAATAATCGAGAATATGACCAATGAGGGATCCGGTTTTCTGAGTTATCAGTCTTGTACGACTAATTCGTTCAACATGGGAACGAGGTTAGTAGGTAGGTTCTATGCTTTAATTTATCATATTCTTTGAACATCCCGTATCGTTATTGCAGGTCACGTACATTCGGCCCCTGATTCGATGTCTAGTGTAGCATGGATGGTTGTGATGGGAGACGGACTTCACAATTTCACCGATGGGATGGCGATTGGAGCAGCATTTTCGGCAAATATAGCTGGCGGATTTTCCACTGCCATCGCTGTATTCTGCCACGAGTTGCCACATGAGTTAGGCAAGTTCATATTGCATTCTGATCCAGTAGAATAGTTAATCTAATAAAACCATATATGTCAATAATAGGAGATTTTGCGGTATTACTGAAGGCGGGAATGAGCGCCAAACAAGCAGTTTTTTATAACCTATTGTCATCGATACTTTGCTTTTTTGGTATGGTTTTTGGAGTCTTGCTGGGTGCAACGCCGGCAGCCACGAGTTGGATATTTGCAGCAGCAGCTGGAATGTTCATTTATATAGCTCTGGTTGATATGGTAAGGTCTTACCAATACCCATAACATAGTGGAAATTTTTCTTTCTCTTTATTGTTATCGATTGTTTCAGATTCCAGAATTAACTTCGAGTCATTCAGCCGAGGGCGGTTCTCAGTGGCAAGGTATTCTACAGGCATTAGGATTATCCACAGGTCTCGGCATAATGTTAATAATCGCCCTCTACGAACATGATCTTAAGCACATATTTAGCGAATAATGATCAATACAGTGATCAGGCACCGCTGATTCCTGAACACACTAAGAAGCATGTGAGACTTACTCAGAATTACTGAAAGTTTTCTATATAAAATTGTTTTCGTCGAGTTTACGAACGTGCGCATAATCTGTTAATTTACAACATAATTGACAGTTATAGAAAGAGCAGAAAACATGATGGAAGATTAAAGAAACTATCCCAAAGAAAGGAAGAAGGTAAAGTCTTAAGGATAGCCTGAGAAAGAAAAAAGGAAAGAAACAGGCGAATGGAATAGAAGATACTTTCTCATAATAACTACGAAATTTGAATATTCGCCTTATGACGATCTCATGGGTGTCTCTGTAAACCCTATTTTTTCTTTCATTTGTCTCTGCACTATTTTTCTCTCGTAAAGTGCTTCCGTTAGCTGATAAATAATTGTTACTTAAAGCTCATTTGAATTTTTCATATTTCAGGGCGGGTAATAATAGTATTAATAATGATTATCATAACTATACCGATAGCAAATAGTCTAATGGTAATAAAAGGAAAACCAAATATTAAAGAGTCGTTCAAACTTTTCAGTTCAATTTTTTTTAGTCGACCGGACAATTTGGATATTTAGGTCCTGCTACTTTCACGTTGTAGCTTATATGTGTAACGACCGCAGTTGTGTATACATACAATGTTACCCACATTATATTAAACATTTCATTTTCAAAATGGAGTTATTTCCTCGAAACACGTAATGAAAGAGTGCACAATAAATCATATATCATTGGTATGATAGTGGCCGTAATCTTCATCCGTAGCCTGCTTTTAATTCGAAGGGTTATATATTCAGGTGTTTCAATAGTTCTGAATAACCGTGTATATATTTCGATGCGGAAGAATAATACCCTTTATGTGAACTTGACCGTTGAATTGTATACTTATAATATCAGTTATAACATTATAGGTAAACAGATGTATCCACATGTGCAAATATAATATGAACTAATTGAAGTGTCGCTATTGTAAGACATAAGAAAGCATCTTTTTGAAATTTAAATTATATTACCCGACGAATATTAATGCGTAAAGCGTAACTTTTAGCAGTGCTTTAGGAGTATTTACGCAAATTTCATACGATATTGTATATCTTAACGCTTGATAATGCAAGTAACACGAAAATATTGCAATACAACCAACTGTATTTGCGTTCGCCTCACAAATATTACCTGTGATAATGTTATCATCGTATGAAATTAATACTATCAAAACGAGGAAGTATACAATACATTGTTCTTTTTATTATACAGCTCTATCTTATACTGCCATGTGAAAACCTCTATACCTATACCTTCTGAAGCCATTCAATTGATATTAATCAAGATATTGGAACCATTAGTGTACTTACTTAACTAACAATACTAGAGCTTACTATGTTTGTTTGAGAAATAAACGTGTATACCTTGCCATTCTTACATAAGTTATCTGCGGAATAACTTTTAAGGGTCGTAGAAGCGCACCGAAAGTTACAAAATGGCTGAATAAATAATAATACAATTACGTAAGCATGAAAACAGAAAAGCCAGGAGGAGAATGGTATTTAAACATTTTTAGTATCAAATTCTGAGACTATCGGTGTCTTTAGTTCTGATTCGTCGCGTTTCACATCATTTGTCATTTGTTTCTAATTGTTGGGACCAATTAAATTACCGCCATCATCCTTATTGTCTAACTGAACCTTCACAGAAATGTCTCGTGATATAGATAGGGATTGTAATTAATGCTACGATAACATTCCACCGACTGAACGATAGAAATATCCGTGATTAAATAATGCTTAAGTATTAATTAAGGGAACATTAAACCTCTTAATATATATTCTTTATGCACGTCTTTTTGGCACCTTTTATTTTTCTGTTCATTTTGCTATTGTGTTAATAATAGTTTGAAATTTTACTTAAAAAATATTTACCGAATTGTATGTGAAGTCAAATGCATGAAAATAACTCGAAAATTTTAAAATGTCAATGAAAAGTGGAAAGATTAATTGTTTTTATGTGTATCCTATTCAAAAGTTTTTCTTGGTAAATTTGCTTATTACGTTGTGGTGGTTGACGATCAGTCAACACACTATGTATAAATAGAGGTTGTCTCAAAGCTATATTTTTATTTATTTTTATTTTATTATTATTTAGAAAACTTGTATAAGACTTCCAGAACTTTCAAAGCTTTGTCGGACTACATACTGAACGGAAAACTAGATTCTTGATTGGAACAAATTCTACAATATAAGATTCTATGGCTTTGTTGGACGAGTCTTGCCGTTAAACAATCAGACCCCTGATTGGCCAAAACTTCCAAATCAAAAAATGTTGAACAATTAGGAGTTTGATTTAACGATAAAACTAAGGTGTCGTTAGTTGTACAATTTGTTCCACCGGCCTGGAAAGGATCCCTTCAAATTGGGCAGAGAAAAGTATTAGAAGCATTCGTGCGTAAGCAGCTGGAATTTACGCTCAATTGAATATTTAAATAACACATCGTACATGTATTTTTTCTTATATTAATAAATCTTTTGATGTTTTCGTAAACTAATTTTTAATATTTTTTTTATAACTGGGAAAGCATTTTCACGCATATATTATATTAATAATTAATTAATAACGCTAGTTATACATAAATTAAAATCTGGTATTATAATCCTACACCGTAATTCTCTATAGAATTGAAACTTAAAAGTATAGTTTTTAGAATAAGATCGATTCTAAGTGTAGCTTATCAATTTCGTGCTCAATATTTCTTCATTGTACTATTAAACACTTCTGCACAATAACTGTGTGAATATGTGTTATCTTCGCAGTATTTATAATTAAATATTGTACTATAGTCAACGATAGTGGAAGAAAGAGTCAAATGGGTAAGATAGAAAAACGAAATATATATATAATAGTTATACATACAGAGTTATTCAGGCCAAGCGTGTATATACTAGGGTGTGCCATTTCAAATCAATATTTTATTTCACGCTCTCCCTCGAAACTTTTAAATAGAGGCTTAAAAAATTCTCAGCTGAAGGAGACCGCTAAATTTTTATATTTAGCGGTGACTTAATAAAACAAGTTCTTTAATGTAATCAGCACAGACATTTTTTAACTTTTTGTTATTATTAAAACATCTTGGCCACGGTTTTTACTACAAAATTTTGCAGAACATGATTTTGCTCTAAAAAATGACATAGGGCATTATTATGTTACAACACAAATCAACACATTTCCGATACACTTCTAGTAATTTTTTCCTTAATCCACTCTCGAATTAGCATAAACGCTATACCATTGATTTATTCTCATAGAATCAATCTCATCTGAGATATCAATGGATTAGGTACGATTTCGTAGTGTAAAAGAAACACATCTGTGTGTGGCGGAGTGGGGTGATTTGTGTCTTAACAGAAAAACACCCATATAGCGATTTGACTGGTAGGAGATTACTGTATTCCTTTTTAATGTTATATTCGAAGTACAGAATTTGCTAATCGAATGAGAAAAAATGACTTCTTGCATGTGCAAGTACCAATATTTTGACTAACTAATCCATAAGACAGCAGAATAACGATACCGTAACTTACCTTGGTTCTCCTGTCGCGACTTTGTTTGCATATTTTCTGTATTGGAATTAACTAATCAGCAAGCAGCCTTAAGGGGAATAATTTTTTAGAATAATAAACAGACAATATATTGATATTTTCAATTGCCTCAAACTGATACTAATTCGTCTTTATCACTCATTTGTGCTGTTAAACTAAACGCTGTGTCCGTACTAGCTTCACTATTTAAGCCTTCGTTAAAGGCAGGCTTCTTCTGCGCGGCATCGTTCATTTCTCTCATTAAACCAGCCATATCATCGTCGGGATCTATTTCTTGCGTCTCACCCACCACATCAATCTCCATTGACTGACTATCAGTTACAGATGTTTCCTGGATTATAGGTTTGGATTCTTCAAACTACAAAACAAATAAATAGCATAAGAATTTCATATTAAACAATCATGTCAGTGAAGCTTACTATGAGAGTTTCCAGTTTCAAGGGAGGTGATAAATTCATGTGAAAAACACAGTTTGAATCAAAAACTACCGGCACTGGTTCATGGCATTCTATATCAGCATGGATTGCTCCACATGCTTTAAACAATACTTGATGTTGATCCTGTAAGATAAAAAAATAAATTACTCGAGTTATTTGTCAATCTCTCATTGTCTTGATAGTTACTAATACCTGGGTAGGTATATTACATACCTTGAGAATGTGTTTTCTACAGTGTTTAGCTGAAGGTAATGTTCTATCTCCACACTTGACACCACCTTCTGTAAAAATACATTTTGGTACACTAGGCGGTTTTTGCATAGGTCCTTCAGTCGACTGAGCTCTTCTTTCTAAAGATTTTTTATACAATATCGCATCGACCCCACTTCGTCTATGATAACTGTTCAGAGCCTTCAATTTGTCATATATTTTTTTCTCCCGTGCACTTTCTTTTGACTGATCATGTATGCTACCTATTGGAAATAAATAATTAGAAAACAATTCAGCAGTCCTAGAGACTTCATGTTTTTTCGATCTGTCAATAAGAAAAAAGATTTCACTTGTAGAGTGATTTTACATACATAAAGTTTCCCTTTCCTTCTTCAAAGAATGCAAATATCTCCGTCGCTTTTCTTTAAGCGTGTACTGCAGTCGGCGAAATTGGTCAATGTAGAGCGATTGAAGTCTTATGAGCTTCTCACGTGCAATGTATATTACTTCCTCCGCAGTGAAAATTCCTGCGTGCCTTAAAAAATGAATACTATTGATTCAATAGATAAAAAGTGTCTTGTTCGTGCCAGAAGCAACTACATGATAATCGAAATAGGTGCGTCCATGTCTCGATCAGAACCTTAAGTACTTTAATGCCATAATATTGTCGATGGTTTACATGACGGATTTCTAACAGTTCAGGGTTAGAAGTATATTCCATCGAAATTTCCTGTGGCTGTTTCAAAAATTGATATAAGCATGTCCATAGGGCTCGGCAAATTTTTGTCAATATTCTTGAAGACCAACGTATGACATAAAACTGATTGAAAAAATATGGACCTACTGCCAGAATGGAGAACAAAGTTTGTAGAATAGTGCGCAGGCTGAAGCATATCTAGCTTACTTCTATTAACGTGAAAAAGACGCATTGTTTAGCAGCAAATGGACTAACTTCGTAAAAAATAAAATTACTGTGCTTTCAAATCCAAAGCAAAACTTACTTTAAAGGGTCTTCTTGTGGACTGTGCAGACATTCATTGTCACTATCGTCTAACAAGACTTCTCGTAAGGTATCGTTAACTGAAGTGGGTTCTACATCACTATCAGAGGAACTAGCATAATCCAAGACATCGCATCCACTGGCATTTACTCTATATGCATCCACTTCCGCTGCAAAGGGAATTATCAAATGATATACAGTAAATCCAATAATTTCATATTGAAGCGTTAGAAGTGAAATGGTAAAGCAACTCACTGAATGGATCTAGGGTTTTTATTTTGCTTTCATCATCCTCAGTCTCCTCTGCACTTGAATCTGTGGGCTTGACATAGTGACTAAGATTCAATAAAAGGGTCTCTGGATTTTGCGGTAGTGAATGACGTACAGTAGATTTTATTCGCGCTACTCGTGCCTTTCTTGTATGCTCTGTACAATACCTACCAACAAAAGCAGCATTGTTAATTGCGAAAGTATAGATCATTTACAACTGATATACCAGCTGATATTAATCTATGGATTTGTTTGGTATGGTGCAATCAGTTTCAATAGGTGCATTAGTCCTAATTAACTCTGAATCTCTTTTGACAATACATCAATATATATATATATATATATACACGTATCATACATACGCAAGATCTCTCCGATCTAGTTTTGGTGCTGGATTTTGACATTTTCTTCCATTTGTATTATATACAAAACCACATTGTTTAAATGGTGAGTTTGAATCCTGTAGAATGTGTTTTGCACAATATGAATAGCCATCCAAGCAAGATTGCGTACATTCATAAGATGAATAAAAGCAACTCTGTGATTCCTTGGGACCTTTATTCACATTACTGGTAGAAAGCATCGAAGTTTTAGGAATTCGGAACATAATTTGACTAGAAGTAAAGTTATGTATTAATATTAATTTGAATATTTTAGGCAATCATAAATTCAGAAAAGAAAATAAAAGACTAAGACATATTCACAAAATAAATACTTATACAGGGCCCAGTGCCCATGTATCATGTATGCGACGCAAATCTTATAGTACATTTTAGAATAAATTTTCTATCCTGATTTAAGTACATATATTCTGCAAATCACTGTGTTTAACAACTATCGGATAGAAAGTCCCTTAAGAAAGATGTATAGTTAGACTGCAATTTTTAATTTTTAAGTTAACTGATAAAGAGTAAATATGCAGTACTTAACATTGTCGTATTTAATTTTAGTGTACTCAATTCAAGATCAGTATAATATTCTTAATATAATAATATATTTATTTGTATCAGTAGATAGTGTATGCTTTGGGTACGTTATGAAAATCACTGCCAGTAATGCAGTCATGGTTGTATATCATTCAATTGCATGTACATAAATAGAGACGCAGCAATATATTAGTACTGGCAGTAGCTAAATTTTTGAACATACCCCTAATATCTTTGGCTGAATATGTAAATAGATTAGACATGCCCGTTTCTTCTGTGCTTTGCGATTAAAATGCCTGTAACGATATATATTCTATAACTATATTCTCTATATTCAATACTTCATCAATGGTACTTGTGTCTGCAACACCCAAACCCGCGTGATACCATATCCCATAAGATGCTCAGTCTATTTACCTCTTCAGTCAATGATAGTATCCTTTCGATGACATCTTTTTACATCTCATTCTTCAGATTTAAATTCAACGTGCGGGTAATTAAAATGGCTTCCAACTCCAAAACAAGTGAATTTCCTGAAATGTAATTATTTTGTCATATTTGACTATCTCATCATCGTTATAATGCGTATATCATTGTCATGTAATAACACACATTTGCGATTATATAAATAAATCTACAATTGTCAACAATATTATGTCCGCCATTTTGTGCGTAAAGTTTTTAACGAGGCGTTATTATGTTATTGTGTATCAATTTGAGAAACAATGGCATACAAATACGAAAATAATGCGAAAAAATAATACAAATGCTAAATGGTGTTCTTCCAGCAGCTCGTAAATGCAAAATATGTTGAGATGTGAAATGCACTCACTGCGTATCGGAGATTTCTTGCGGAAAAGAAGTGTACCGCAGTCTCGACGGACTGTACCCTCAACCAGTATTTTTTTCAGAAAATGAGTCACAATGTATCTCCATATAGTTGTAAATGGTATGCGTAGAAAAAGTACGTCGCGTAATGCAGAAGAAATAAACAATCCCCAATCGAGGGACTTCCTTTCCTCGTGGCCTTATCGCCAATGTGGGACATGTGCCAGACAATCGAGAAAGTAACCATTCTACTGCATATAACGTTATTTCCCCCTATGTGGATCATACACCACAAGCGGATATAGGGTTTTCTCTCTATAAGACTGTGGCGCTTCCTATGGTTCGTAGATTTAACCTAACTACGTGACTCACATGTATCTACGCAAGCCAACGCAAGCTACCTTGCATGGGAAGTTAGCTCCATGCAATTTTCCACCGCGAAAAAAAAGACATTGTCAATTGCCGCTTGTTCCCCTCACAATTACTTTCCCGGTTCTTGTTATTTTTTTAATAGTGAAATTTGTGCTTTTTTGTTTCACGATTCGGTAGTATCGCGGTGGAAGTTCGTCACTAAATTGTACATCGGTTTCGTGTACTTAGGTTATGTTCTCCAATAATAGGTGTAAGTTACTTTAAACCTTATGAGTTTGAATTTATCATATACACTTAAATAACTTGTGCTGTGAATTATCATGTCGATTTGTTGTGGAGACACTCGTATAAATAGAAAGAAGTTATTTTTATGAAGGAATATTGGGGTTATCCTACATTGGAAAATATATTCTGGCACTAGTTCTTTGACAACTGACATTCTGTGTGTATAGTTATTTCAAATCTGATTTTTATTGGGTGGAAAAAGAAAAATATTATTTTCGTACAATGCCTGACTGAAACGATAAATGTTTACATATATGTCTAGATGTTTTAAAGACGAAGTACTATGAGTGAAGAATAATTCCACTATGTATATAGTAATAAAATAAGTTATAGTTACCTTTGGTGAAAGTCCAACTGGTAAAAAGTAAAATATGTATGATGACCCCTTAGCAAAGGTCAGTTAGAATTGGAAAAATTGAAAGTATAAGTAATCAAGGGTAACCTGGGCAGCGAAGGAGACAAAAAGGGACATTATAAATATCTATGAAGAGTATTGGATTTAAAAGAAAAATAGAACAATCAATGTGTGTTATAAAAGGTATTATAAAAAAACAAAGTTCGAAGTCATAATTCCTAATGTAATACTCTGTATGTCGTGCTAACCTAAACTGTATCATAACATTAATGTTTTTACAATAGCATCCACATGGCGGAATTAGTTTATAGAAATTCGTTTGGAGTGGTAATACCTATATTTTATAATCTAATGTGAACAAATTGAAGCCTTAACGGAATAATCTTGTAATCAGCAAACCATAAAGAAAAATTAAGTAGTCAAATTATCTAAAACTATACTAGTGAATCGCCTTCATATAGTTGACCACGTTACCGGCTGTAGTGTACGAGCATGCGTACCAGCGCATATCCGTTTAGTACACCGTGAAGTTTGTCTGGATCCGTAGTGTAAAAAACAAGTGTGGCGTCGCAGCGTCTTGAAGTTGTGCGAACGAGTTGTGTGAGGTGAAGTGTGTGTATATATAAATGGCGGCTGACGAAAAATGGTACTTTACGAAAGAACAGCTTGCAAACACGCCAAGTCGAAAATATGGGATCGATGCCGATAAGGAACTAAGCTACAGACAGCAAGCAGCTAATTTCATCCAGGACATGGGACAACGGCTTGCCGTGTAACCTTTTTTTACGTGCTTACTATTTGCCTACTTCTGAGCATCCCGTTCATCTCCCCTCGCTCTTCTGATCCATAACACTCCATTGCTTTTCCTTTGCTTTTTTCCTTGTATTTTCACCCAGAAACCAATTTATTCTCTTGCCTTTTTTTACCAATGACATTGAATATATTATGGAAACCTTCTGTTAATAATTTTTGTTGAAGCAAATACTGATAAAGTAGGAACTGAGGTCACGTTCTCCTGGTATTCTCCATATTGCAGTATCATAACTCGCAGAGTGGTTTTTATTTTATTTTTCCTGCAACTCTTGAATTATTTGCTAGTAATTGTGGTTTTTGCAAAGTTCGAGCTACAGAGAATGGCATGTGCTTACATGAGAAAAGATTGGTGATGTATAATGGAGTCATAAACCAAAACTGTTTATTAAAAGGTATTTGACAGTAGAGCCAATAGAAGAAATTATAACAATTTAATGTTACTTATGCAATTGAAATATTTATTTACTTCAATTTTGCTTTGCGACTGCACAAAATGTTAAAAATCTAGGGATTACATATTATTGAAGTTGTCTCAATTTTTGTTATGAATAATTAGATGTTTGCCGTAAACTTTTTTTTATATGAAAATGTTTTTTATATAATTTTTTAGTATACATTATTGTAGTATATGTTTTTAATTGCTTTCTTACCTTACATATGATTTTTTATAACAGAATCTCTTAAGTAAAACAATACATGGTTTTGCAGTGTATTTTAGTAATTTTATTTGGCATGGTTGGTCTGCTTGTTGTGATACTGTTAGAGAGACATTTAAAATTCCCTGTAAGTATTTGAGTATTGCAAGTATCATTGTGTTTCTGTTTCTCTGGATGTATATGACGGAGACATAGATTCTACTTGTAGTACTGACAGTGAATTTTGAAATATATCTAAAACCTAGAGCCGGTGTGCATTTTTGTGTTTTATATAGTTGGTCCAGAAGTTTAATGTATTTTTTAACAATTTGCAAGCAATACTATCCTAAGTAAATCACATGTGGTTTTTCATAAAATAATGTAAATGTATGCTCAAATTGAAAAATAAAATGTTTTTAGTGCAAAACCATGCACGTGCATATTTTGTTACAAATATTTTATGCGACATGTATATCTGGATAAAGACTTCATTGTTTTTGATCTGTCAAAAAAACATTAAACTTGTGGACCGATTATTTATTATGATTATACTAACGTTAAAAAAAGGTATTTTCCAAGCCCTTTTGAAAAAGTTCCTTACAGGATCTGCATTTACTGTGACACATGATGGTGTTCCTTTGTGTATTATTCTTTTATATTAAAATAGAGAAAACAGATTGTGAGCTACATTTATTTAAAATACAGATGAACAGTGAATACAATACAGTATTGATGTTTGCTTTAACCCTATCTGAGAATAATATGAGATTTTATAACTACTATTATAACGTGCAATTATTCAACATAGCAGTTTTTGTATTACTTCTTTACAATTGTCAATTACAATGCTTTCTGTGCAAAAGATGCATTTATATTAATATATTTTGGTGACAAGATTAACATTTCAATAATTAGAGATTATATATGTTCTAACGAGTTTTAAATATTTTTCCCTCAACAGTTTTTATAAGATTAAATTGATGCTACAATCAGTTTCCATAAATATGATCTTCAACAATGCCATTGTAACGTGGAAGTAAACAAATTGTGGAAATATTTGATATTTTAAGCTTTCAACAAGAAATTCATAGGAAAAATTCAAATCTGTTACTTCTTTTCTAAGGACAAGCTGTTTGGAATATTTTCTTACATGCAAATGTACTTTACACAGATAAAATAAATTGTTTTCGTTTAAACAAAACACGTGTCCCTTCTACTTTTACAAACTTACCATTTGATGATTAATAACATTATTTATAGTTCTCAAAGTGTATTCATTTATCATTGGAATATTATTTACATTCTATCTATTCCATAGTAAAATAATTTAATAATAATGGCATCAATAAATATTTCGATTTTACATATTTTCAATCATTCTTTCAATATTCTATAATTTGATACATGTAAATTGAACGTAATACAATAAACTCCAAATTTTCAAAGCATTAATGTTAGAAGTATAGAAAAAATTGATTCAATAAATTAATTCTGAAATAATAATATATCTCATGGTAACATTTCTATCTGTTTAAAAATATTTGATAGAAGAGGTTTCAACCATGACCTTGACTTTAACTATAGATGACTCTAGAAAAAATGAATGTATTAGCAATTTGCAGAATCTCTTCTGGGTCACATATTGAACTCTAGTATGAGTAGAAGAATTTTAGAAAGGATCATTACTAAAAACAATTCAATCTGGCTATTAATTCAAAAGAAGTAACCATTACTACTGTTTTGTTTTCCCAAAAATCTGTGCGTATAATAGATGTACACTTTCTGAATTAAATTAAATATATGGTCATTTTATGACATCAGTTTCCTGTTGAAAGATCTAATTTCTTAAGGTCCATAGTATAAAACAGTCATGATATGCACTTGATATCCTAACTTGGCTATAGCTTATATGTTAAATAGGCTCATAAGAAATATACTATTTTTCTTAATCTCTTCAATTTAGATCGCAATTATGTATCAATACGGCTATTGTATACATGCACCGGTTCTACGTGTTCCATTCGCTATCGCAATTCCACAGAAATGCGATAGCAGCGGCGGCTCTTTTCTTGGCTGCAAAAGTCGAGGAGCAGCCAAGGAAGTTGGAACATGTTATCAAAGTGGCATACATGTGTCTTCACAGAGATCAGACGCCACCTGATACAAAATCAGAGGTAAATAATCATAAGATTATAATTAAAAAAAATACTCATTAGTAATGATCCTTTCCTGGCGACGTTTCAGTATTATTAGATTGATTTGCGCATCTATGTTTTCAGCAATACCTCGAACACGCTCAAGATCTGGTTTTCAATGAAAACGTCCTACTGCAAACATTGGGGTTCGATGTAGCCATAGATCATCCTCACACTCACGTTGTTAGATGTTGTCACCTGGTTAAAGGTGAGTTGATATGTCGATAATGGGTAATCATATTATGCAACATTGTTTCTATATTTGTAGCATTAGAATGACTTTTCTAAAGCAACCTGGTTCTTGTTACAGCGAGCAAGGACTTAGCCCAGACTTCATACTTCATGGCATCTAACAGGTGGCTACGAATTATTTCCTAGTATCTCTCTTACTGTTATTGGTGTACGGAACGAGACATAATGAAAATACTAAAGAAAAGAATCAGACACATTGGCTACTGGCACAGCATTTCAACCTATGCTTTTATAAGAGTTCATAATTATTAGTTTATAAGAAATGAAAAATATTAAAAAACACTATAAGAGAGTAGATTAGAATTAGCGAAATTTTGATAAATTTACGGAAATGCAGTAAATCCTCGAAAAGGAATAAGTTTCATAACAATAGAAACGAATGTTGCAATGCCAGACTAGCCTTAAAAGTACGTCTGATCCTATAAAGAACGTATGGCAAAGAAAACAAAAACAAATGCGGAATGAAGTCTTATATCATAAGCTAATGTCACGGTGTGGATTAATGGATTGAAAGGTAAATGCACTATTTATAAGGAGCGGTCATTTTAATCTTATGAAGTAATGATAATGACTCGCTCGAATATTTCTGAATTCTCGCTGTTTATTCTTCGTTTTTCATTTTGATTTTTCTTCTATTTATTTTTTCTCTTCTATCATATTGGATTCTGATTTTGTTCAGTAGAACTTTTAAAAAATCTCGATGTTGGCTTATGAGTGACGGACATGACGCATAAAACATTTTCCTCGACATTTACAACATAAAACTTCTCTGTCAAGTCAAAGAATTCCAAAAACGTGTTATAAGTTGATAGGAGAAATAATAGTCAGTGGAATACAGTCTATATGAATCTACGTTACTTAAGTTTTAATAGAGCGTTAAAAAATTAGAACTCGCAAGTACGGGACTTTCAATTAAAAAAACAACGCTTGCGAGCTTCGTATGCTATGCGGGAAAAAGAATGAATTGATAATTACAAAAGTTTTAATTCTGATACTGATTTTTATATTCTCCCATATGATTTCAGTATATCCTAATGTAATAAGGTCTGACGAGAATCCGCGTCGAGAATTGCGTCTCGAGGCCACGAGATTTGATGTATTGTTTAATTTAATCGACTTTGGATTTGTATGAGAGTTCATGCGACTGAATAAGTGGCTTTTTTTCAGTTTACACTTGACGACTATGTGCCTTCAGTACAAACCTACGGTCGTAGCCTGTTTCTGCATACACCTCGCCTGCAAATGGTCAAATTGGGAGGTGAGTTATCCTCATAATGTTAGGTTTTTGGATCTACTCTAGGCAAGAATGGCCATGTGCACAGATACCTCAAAGCAACGAGGGAAAACACTGGTTTTGGTATGTCGATCGGAGTGTCACTTCAGAGCTTCTCCAGCAGCTCACCGCAGAATTCCTCCATATATTCGACAAGTGTCCATCCAGACTCAAAAGAAAGATCATGAGCATATCCGCCACCCAGAGCCCCAGCATTAATCACCCTAGTTTGCCCAATTCCCCATTTGTGAGTATTAATTTATTATAAAAAAGGAGCAATATACGTGTATCACGCGTCCTCAGATTTCATTGGGATTGTATATATTTAATAGGACGTCGAACCCAGAAAAGTCCAGAGTCCTGCGACTAGCGATGGAGGACCAACGTTCCAGTCAAATCGACCATATCTCTCTGATAAACAGGAAGATAAGAAATCATTGTCGTCTTCTATACCGGGACGGCCACAAGTGGACTACAGGGAATATAAAGAGAAGAAAGAACGTGAACGCCTTGAGAGAGAAAAAACCGTTGCTGCTGCTCCTGGGACTGCTGCAGCCGTAGCGAGTGCTACTGCTTCAGGAGGGACCAATCCATCTGCTCATGTGTCAGAATTAAATAAGCACCATTCTCATCATCATAAGTCTGTGTCCAGTGTTGGACTTCCTAATAAACATCCTATGCCACCTGGTCAGAAGTCGAGTATGCATCATAATCACAATCATAGACCAGAGATGAAGACTGGCATGATAGCGGCACATAGACATTCTGCTAACAACCAACCTAGGGATCCTAATCGGGATCCTAATCGACAAAGAATTGCTAGGGAATATAATTCAAGTAGTGGCACTAGTGGCGGTACCATGTATTCCCATTCTCATACGACACACCTGGCAAAGGATTGCAATCCGGATTCCAATTCCCTCTCGGAGACTTCTGCCGTAAGAGCAGAATCTAGTTTGCCATCTCAGGAAGTGGTGGCACATGGAAATCCTCAGGAGAAACTGAGTAATAATAATCATAGCCTACATAGGTTAAGTAATGTTGACTGTAAACATCAACCTCATGACAAAAGGTCATCCTATGATCCGAGGCATAAGCCTCCAGAACATAGGAAGGACACTGATCAACAAAAACTTTACACCAAATATCAAGAACCTGCAAGAATAGAACGACAACGTAAGCCAGATTCACTTGAACAAAGGAGCGAGGAAGTCAGAAAACTCATTGAAAAGCCTCTACCGCTACCTAAGCCGCGTCCGGAAATTCAGAAGGAGGAATATATTGCTAATATGTTAAAACAGTCACATCATCCCAAGTACAATCAACTAGATAAATTACAAGGTAATTATCATTCTCTTTTATTTCTCGTATATTATCAAGCGAATATACAAGAAAGACATAATGTTAAAGACAAAAACTCTCTTATTATATATTGTGTACTTTTTCCGTATTGCAGTACCCCCTCAGATGTTCCAGAAGTCAGTGCCGTCCAAGCCAGCACCGAATCAGCACTCAATGCACGGAGTTTCTCAGATATTAAAGGACACTATAAAGAACGGTGTATCACAACAGTCTTCAATGAACAATGTCGAGGACCATAAAACAGAGAAACGGTTGCGACACGATGAACCAGAGCGGTCCTTGTCGGGAGTACAGCAGCCCTTATTGCAAACACCTCCAGGAAAGCACAAGTCACTATTCAGTCCAGAGAAAACACCAACGTCGAGAGAGATACACTCTCAGAAGCCAAAGTCAAAGCAGAAAACGCCACCAGCGGCAGCCAAAGTTCCTAAACAAGAGCGAATAGCAGATCCCCTACCAAGCTTGAACATTGTATCGCCATTCGCAAGTCCACCAGGTCCTCCGCAGCAGCATCCCTCGCCGTCGAAAAGATTATGTAACGATGCAATCTCCAGTTCAAATAAGCGACATAGAACATTAAGTACTAGTGAAACTGATCAGCAACCGAAGATCAAGACTGAAGAGATGTCCGGTTTCGATGCTATGAAGATGCTCGGACGAGTTCCTGACCTTATACAACCCTTTAAGGATAATCTGACATCTACAAATGGCAGAAGTACCTCAGTGGCTAATGATTTAAAGCCTCCGGAGTTAATAAAGCCATTTGAGCCGGAACCAGTTGTTCACCAAGTGACTGCTGCACTTCAAAGTACCAATAGACAGCAGCACCAACAAATACTGATGAATGGATTAGAATCAGGTATTGATAAGCAGGAGCCCCTTACTACCAACGTGAAGCAGGAAACTGTAAGCAGTGAGTCAACCGTTGGTGTAGAATATTCAACACAGATGAAATCAGAATATCTGTCTACTATGAAATCTGTTCAAAGTATAAGTGCCCTTCTACAGGAACCGATGGCACAAATGCCGTCGTTGCTTCAAGGTATACAGTCGAGTCCAATAGTACAACAACAACTTCAACGGCAGCATCGCGTTCAACAACATAAGCAGCAGACACATATGTCGTCGCAAACATTACTGTCTCAGGAACAAGTTCCAATGCAGTCGCAGTGTATATCGCTACCAGTAGTCGGTGACTCCTCAATTGTTTCAACGGTGGATATTAGTGCTTTAAATACATCAGTACAAGCCGCGGGAGAATTTGTGGTTCCAGTATCAATGCCAACGGCGGTGAGTAATCTGGTTACCGTCGTCGAGGAGAAAAAATCCGAGCATCACAAAAGTGAAAAGAAAAAGAAGAAAGAGAAGCACAAGCATAAAGATAAAGATAAGAGTAAAGAAAAACACAAGCACAAACATAAAGATAAAGATAAAGAGAAGCACAGAGACAAGGAAAAGAACAAGGCTGACGTCAGTGGCGAGGGTGTATTTGCAGCGGTACCAATCAGAATAACCATCCCCAAGGACAAAATAAATTTGAGCGGTACCGAGACGGGTGCAGTAACTGGAGGAAATACAGGGCACCCAGACAAAAATAAATCACCTCAGGGCACTGGATTAAAAATCAAGATTCCTAAGGAACGTCTTAAGGGTGCTGATGGCGTCTCGGGTGCAACAGGACAATCTGTTGTCCAGGCCCCTTTGAAAATTAAGATACGAACCGACGCGATATCAAGGAGCAGTACCTCCGGTAGTGGGCTTCCTGGGAATCTTGGTGTTGGCAGTGGACTAGAATCCGCATTAGATAGTCGGAAGAGAGAGCGTGATCGAGATCGGGAGTCAACTTCAAGTCCTACGTTGGGTGGATGCCCCCCAAACAAGAAGCACTCTCAAGGCGGTACTGGCAGTAACAGTAGCAGCGGAACGCAGCGACCTGGGGAGCGACAAAATGGCCGACACTATAGTTCAAGCAGTAATAACAAGGTACGTGGAGGCGGGAGAGTGGCTCGTCAGTTTTCCCCACGGGTTCCACGCGCCCAGTCATCCTTTTATGGTCAATCACTTCGCGATAACTATTATCAGCATGTCACCACCCACGAGTCAGACTCCTATAACAGTCACAATCTGAGAAATCCCCAACATTCAATTCACCCTCCTCCACCACTTCGTGATATGGGTTATCCTCATGGAGCCCGTCCAGCTCAATCTCACCATTCACAATTGACTGAACCTTATTTCTTTGCCAATTATCCTACAACCTCTATATACAATCATTCAAATTACGTCTATGATCCTGCTATGTATTATCAGCATTACCAGCAACAATACCCTATGTATGCGCCTGCTAACGTAATAATAACACCGGATGGTGCCATAGACACATCCGTTCCACCCCCTACTCTGCCATCTAATATTCGAAAACAAAATCAAGCGGAAAAAATTCGGGTTGTTCAAGCAGAAATCAATAGCCCTCCTCCATTACCTAGTGAACCGCCACCTAATTCTCCACCACCGCCTCCTCCCCCGGAATAGATTCGCGGAACTAAACGCCTATATTATAATTTTACTAGATGCTGTAGACATCATTCACACATTCTTTCGTAATTATTACTATAATGTTTACTTGTTTTCTCTCTCTCATTAACGACTTCCCAAGGCTTCAAAAATTTCTTTAATTGATTTTTTGTTTTCTTTCTTCCCCTAACTTACCAAGTTTATTTTTTGCGTTCTCTATTTTATTTTCCTTTTTCTGTGATAACTATTTTCTATTCGTAAACTGTTATTTCGTTGTTCGATTCATTTCTTCAAATTACTCAGAATACTTTGTAAGCTTTCATTCTATTCTTTACATTTTATTAGCACTTACTTCGTTTCAAAGAAGTTGAGAGGAAATCGAGATTGATTTCAGTTATCAATAGAATTATTGAGATCTGATTAACGATCAAATGTTTTGACGATCGATCTGAGAGCCTCAGATGTAGTGATTATTTCATTCGAAGGGAGAACTGTGGTTAGTTTCGCACCAGTCAACTGCGGTATTTGAAAACTGAACATAACATAATATTGACGGCCGGACCGTTCGTTCTTACTATGTATTTGAAATGACTAATCTAATTATACGTTGAAAACATTTTCTTAAAACGTGGTAACGTAATTCTATTTCTTTATTCTCAACTATTCCTCCTTCCGATGCATCTTACAAGTATAGTATGTGTACGGGTAGGATCTTCTGAGCATGTGATTAATTAAGTATATCTTTTTTGGTGTTAACGTACCAGCTGCCAGATGAACTCGATCTTTCAGCTTAAATTCCATCTTTTTTATTGTTATTTTGGCCTCCTTTCTTCACCTCCTTATTTGTATATTCTATTTCGTGTATAATATACTTATCCACAGTCCAAGGAATTCTTAAATTATGTTGGTAAGAGAAAAAAAACTTGTAACGCATCAAACAAATTGGACGGGATTAATTGTACGAATTATGTGAGAGACGTTATTGTGTTATCGTTTTATGGTGTTATGTTCAAAACACGAAAACATGTTTTAGTTTAGACGAGAAATGAAAAAAATTGACTCCATGTGCATGCGGATGTGTGTGGATCTATCACTTTACATCGGGACTCTAATAAAACTTCATTTATTGTACATTGGGGTAAGAAAAAAATTACTGCACAAAAACGCAGCTTATTTTATGACGAAGAATTTTTTTCTGGTACTGTCCCAAAGATAAGTTTCTCTACTTTAAATTTTCAGATTTGGTTTTGTCTGAACCAGATATTTTTATTTCTCCTTGTTCGACGATATGCTTCGAATAAGACTCAAATATAACTTAAATGCATGCGTACATATCGATATATACATATACATACATACATACATACACACACACATATATATATATATATATATATATATATATATTTGTATGCTTATATATACATCCAACTTAAATTTATATGAGCGCGAGCATAACGATTAAAACGAAAAATTGAAAATAAGGAAATGCCCAAAATAGGAAAAGAAATTTATAAAGTTTCTCACGGTATATTTTGTATTTTTCACGGGTATTAGGGTCGCGCTTACAGGATGATTAAGGCTAAAAAGATTTTAAAAAGTAGGGAGTAATATGAGAATTATAAAATATAAGGCACTACCATGGAAACAACGATTACACGCTTCTGAAAAGAGTGATAGTATTTAACTCAGGAATCGTAAGAATCGAAAGAATTTCTTATATGCTCCAGCGCTCTTTGGTTATAAAGAATGTATTTATATATCGTTACTGCTGTTGCCATTTATTATTATTGTTATTACAATATTACTATTATAACGAAAAGCACAAATGGCTCCGTGCTACTAAATATTGTTGATCTATTTACTGTATAACAACTATTACCACTCGTACTACTGGGTTTACCACTATATCTATTACTTGTTTCTATACACAATACATCTATTATTCTGTTTACCGTCAACTCTCCTTAAAGAAGCGCTCTGTAATTTCACGTTCCCCCTGAGCTCTCTTTCCAAACAATCACGCCGGGAGGGAAAGGCTTCCCCCACTCCCCTGTACCTTTCACTCAGGATCCAAGTTATCTGCGCTCTGTCGAACTCTCGGTCTGTTTCAGCAGAGTGGAGGCATTCCATAAGATAGCACTCGCTAATACAGTGCCATCGGACCTCTGAGTGCGTTATCTTACGGAAAGTTGACTGTACTCCTATACACTACTTCTGCTACCAGTAGTATCACTATTATTGCTATTAATGCATTGGCAGAAACACGTACATTTTTCAAATCTCTTACACAGTTCTTTCATAGATTTGTATGGTCTAGTACTCTCTTGCTATTCTTGTTTACAATTTTGCTTGTAGTTTATCTTTTAGAAAAGATTTTGTAATTTCGTTTTGCAATTATTCAACTTGCACCACTGCTCACCTAGGGTGCGGTAAAACTTGTTGTGAATGCTGAGAAGATGGTTATCTCTTCTTTTGTTATATATTTCAAAAAAGATGAAACGATTTTTGCAGTACTTGCAATAAGTTTGAAAACACAGCCTCCGAATCGTTGCCAGTGCTTTACCTGCCACGACTACTTTATTAACTCGGTCTTGTTAGCTCAAACCCATAACTGTGGTTTCTAGAACGTACTTTATTCAAATCTAATTTCATTAAATCAATATTCAAGCTTTGGTTTAGCCATTACCCGGGCGACTAATACACGCTATATCCTGATTTAAGTCTGAAACATGTTTAAAGTATACAATAATGAAAACTAGGGTTTAGAAAAATTTGTTAAAATGAATATAAAGGGAATGTGAGCGAGGAGAACTAATAGAAATAGTCAAATAGTAGAAGGACACACAAGAATTCAAAGTTTATTAAATATAAACTAAATTCGATGACAACATAAGTAACTGAAAAGCCAATTCTTTCCTCAATAATCCGTTCAAGTTATTCTTTAAGCTCCTTTTGTCTCCTTTTGTAAAGTCACGCGACGTTACAAAAAGCGGGGCCTGTAAGGTGATAGAAGAGAGAGCTGGAGAACATTAATGAAATATAAATACATCTATAGGAAGACAAAATAATTGCTAAGGTAAAAAGGAAGAGCTTACAGCCGCCTACGAGAGCACACGTTGGGAACTCTTTCTAAATGGGGGATTGTAATCATGTACATGATTATAGAATACTTACTCATGTCATAGAACCACAAATATATTAGATTTTACAGTATCGCGAAATGAATTCGGTAAAGCAAAAAATCCGGGAGACTTACAAGAAACGATTAAAATGAAAAATAACCGTAAGTCTATTTTTTAGCCCTACCCCGCCCCACCATGCCATGCTCCGGCCCTCAACAAATATGTAACGCAGAATTCAACATTAATGCAATCTTTACCACACAATGTATCAATCCTGCGTGTCGCGTATGGTGTAACTTCTTTGTTCCATGGACTAGATGGATTATATTCGAACGATATTTGTTACGGCATTGTAGAGTGAAAGTATGGATGTATGAATGTGTGTTCGTGCGTGTGTGTCATATGGGGATATAAATAACAGCGATATAAACAAACGAAGAATAGGCAGGATTACTTTAGTGCTCCATTGGATAAACCATTTTTTAAAAATAATACACTGCCACATGAGTTGCTATTGCCTCGTTATCGTATCGACTTCTCCTTCGGTTATGGACAATTTGATAAGACTAATATTGAAGAAATAAAACCTCGGAGAGCAGTTAATGATTGTGACGAAATTCGTGATTTAACTGATCATGTCGATGAGGGAAGGAAAACATCGTACGCGACACGTCCAATAATCTCTCAGTAAATAAAAGTTCTACTGAAAGAAAATACCTTAGTAATTATTTTGTCTCTTTAACACCATTTATATTTATACGTACATTATTTGTGTACCATTTTCTTTTTATACAGCCGTTGCATTGTGTACTAATACACCACGCTTTATGATAATCCGTAAATACGTTACACTTGCGAAAATATTATGTATACGTACATATTTAAATGTATATTATGCATTTGCACGTACACATGGTCGGTTCATGTGTTCAATGTTTTTTGACAGATCGAAAACAATGAAGTCTCTAGCAAGTCACATGTGGCTCAGCATACAATTTGTGTTACAAAGTATGCATGTGCATGGCTTTGCACTGAAATAATTTTTATCTTTCTATTTCGACATATATTCCCTAATTTTATGGAAAGCCACGAATGATTTGCTAAGGATTTCATTGTTAGCGAACGGTCAAAAAAATACATTGATCTCGTGGACTGACTATATGCGCTACCTGGGTTACTTGCTTTTCCCTTCTTATTTTTCTTTCATTGTTATATTACTGAAAATGTAATAGCCGCATGTACTCGTAGTATGTCTGTAGATTTTCTAATTAGCAATGCTCGACTAAATTGTTGATACTGTCACTATAAATATTGTAGTATATCTCCATAAATATTCGAAACCGCCTTTGAATATAACATTGTTACAATACAGTGGAGTCTCACAGCTTAAATTCTCTTAGCTTACGTAAGGCCGGGGTGGGGACACCTGATCTTTGTCACCGATTATGGGTACGAGAGAGGGAGAACCCGCCGAGAAACCGTCGCGACCATTTCGAATACATGATTGTTAATTCGCTTAACTTATATTTCACCGTATTAGGTAACCTGTGAGAGACTTCACTGTAGTATATGTACTTTGACTATGTTGGACGTGGTGAGAGCCTGACACTGTGGTATGTATCATTATTAATTCTGCCAATATTGAAGGGGTTTTTCCTGTTGACATTCAAGAAGGTAGATACAGTTTATAACTTTGTCTCACATGTAAATGCCTACATGATGATTTTAAATACCTTGCGAAAGATAATTATCTAAATTAAAGAAGCGTTTGTTACGGAAAGCCTGAGTAGACAGTGAAGTCGATTCCCTGGGATTATCAAATACGATTCAAAGACCCAGTTCGTTATTTTCACTATAGAAATAGCGTAAAAAAGAATGCATAAAATGTTCATAGACGTTGATGTGAAACAGGAGTGCTAAAAAGTAACTCTAATACATTCTAATAGAATATCTGAAAGAATCATATCTTATTCGAAAAACTACGGAGTTCCCACAGCTAGAGCAATGAGATGCAGGTGGTTCTGATGATTGCGATACCAAGAATCAGCTAGTGACTTTCCGGAGTGCGCGCTCTCACCAATATTCGCAACATGCTCCGAGATTCCAAACGAGCACTCTTTTTATGTTGCAGGAAAAACATCAATCGGGCCATCACAAGAGCTCGAGTAAGCTCTCCCAGTCTCAGCAGTCCCACAACACGTAGTAATAGTAGAGAGCGAGATAGAAAGAAAGAAAATCCAACAACCAATGGTACGACGTGCTTTCAAGATTTTTCCATGTCCCCCATTCACCAGGAATACATGTAACACACGAGAAATCTGATTCGTACCACGAATAGGATTTATTGTGGAAAATGGACGGGAATAATTCTTTCGCTGTGAATGCCATAGAAGTGACGTTTTGCTAGTGTTGGAATTGCGCGTGATATTCCGCGGTTAGTACTGGTCGTCTCTTTTTACGCGTGCGAAAGCATCTTTCTTACGTTAGCCAAAGTATAACGTAATTGTTCGCAGTGAAATGCTTTCGTATAGAGACATTTTCTTACTCAGGTGAAATTTAGATGCGGTAGGATTTAAACGATAGCAAATTTATTTCCTCCCCTCTATCAACGTATCTAGCCAGTTATATGCGATCACCTATCGTTATAGATCAATTGTATTCGATTTATAGACCATTTGTCAAGAAAATCTTATCTTATCTCATTATTGCTCGTAGCCTTATCCATAAGGTATATAACGACAGCCAGGTTTCCACTACTTTGACTTCGCAGTTACTTCTTTTTTTGCGATTTATTCCCTGCCAGGATTTGCTTATCTATTTTTTCGCTCTGCCCTTAGAATTCGTCTCTTCTATCAAGAGGAGGAGGAACTGACGGAAAGCTAATAGAGGGAATTTGCTTTTGTTTCTTTGGTTCAACCATTTAGTCGTCCACTCGTCCTTACCTTGCTAATGAACCTGCGGGGTTCCACAATTGTTGTGTTGACTATAGATGCTACTTTCAATTTATTCCGGAAAATGACCATTAATTCTTTTGTTTTATGTAATTGTTGAAATTCCATGCTCAAAGTTTGTTTCCTTTTTGATATTTTACATTATTGCCACCCTTCTGTTTTTTCTCCTCTCCTCTACAGCACACTCTTATTTTCGTCCAAGGTTTAATTTCAAATAAGGAAAGCGATTGTACGAAGGATATCACTTTGGATTCGATTTTTTTTATTTCGTATATATTCAATGATTTTACGAGCCCCATAAATATAGTCACACTTATGTGACTTTTTTCCAAAACTAAATGTGAATGAAATCCTTTGCGGTTAGGACGAGATGAGGTCGGCACTTCCCAAAAACAAAGAAACATTTTAGTTCTGAAACATATTTATTCATTTGCGTTGCGTTTTTGTAAATAGACCTTGAAATCTCTCCCCACCATTAACTCTCCCATCCATCTCATACGTTTCTAATATATCTATTATATACGTAGTAATATCTGATTATGCTAATCTCCACGTTAGTATAAAAAATTATCGATAAATAATTAATAACATTATCAATCTGTAAATAAAATTATTTTGTATGCGAAAATCAACCAAATGGATAACTTCGAAACGAAATACGACAGATACAAATCGTGGAACAGACGAACTCGCATGACAAGCAAATGCATACGTTGCACCACTTCGCGTAGTAATACATAAACCTATGATATTGCGCTTTGATGCGAAAAGTGCAACTTAATTACATCATAGTTGCACGCTCGATTTTCGATAGAAACAAGATTGTTACTCTACATATGGTGAAAGGCCAGAAGCTGGCCCGGCAATGGGAACAATTATTGATCAGGAGCTCCTGACTACATCATCAAAATAATCCAATTCAGATCGAATGTTCGCTGAGAATAAAAAAAGAAAAGGAATATCGAACTTATCCGATAAAATTTGCATAGTCATTATCAATCATGCGATGAAACACACGATCGTATAGATACAATAGCATTCGTAATTGGTGAAATCGCCGAAAAAAAGAGTACGAGCAGAGGGCGACAATCACGGGGATACAAATACACAATATATGCTGATTTGTATGCATCTAAAAAGGGATTAGGAATGGCACTTGGAGGACTCTGGAATGAAATGGTTCCACGTAAGAGACTTTCTTTCGATGTTCAAGTGCAAGTAACAACATGATATGATATTGCGATTTTATAAAATGACGCCAAGCCATTCGATCGTTCTACGTCTATCGTAAATTGCAAAACATTTACTATAGATTATCATCCCACCGGGCGTAAAAAACAAAGCTATAACTTGTTTCGACTGTGGATTTAAGTCAGAGGAGCCACCAATCCCACTCTAATTATTACTTACCGCATTATTTAACATGTGTATATTCGACGAATCGACAGAAAAGGAAGACGCGCCAGTTCTTTCATTACTGTACCTTTCACTTTAATAATGTTATATTTCCGACTGTTCCGCCGACGCCTGTTACGTTATTATATATACATTTCCGCGTGATATATTTATTGTCGCCTGCTAGGATGCTGATTCTGATTATAATCATGGCGTGGCATCGCAGGTTATGCTTGCGGGGTCGAACGAACGTGTTCGATTTAGTTGAATTTCATATTGAAAGACAAGAAGGAAGGGAATGTCTGAAATAAATACGAATATTCGAAAGTCTAACTACTCGTATATTTTGATTACAAATTTTGATATTTATCTTTGTTATCCACTAGTCTTTCCTATTCTTCCTAAATAATGGAGTATCAAATATCTTTCTATTGTTGAACTTTTAATTTCTTATATCATGCTTGTACGAAAAACGATGTCTTTAAAGACTTTTCAGACTAGTCTCGTGCGTATTTGCGAATTGTCCACCAAATTACACCACTGGTTAGTTACATTTTCGAGTTTCTTAACATACAAGACTATATGTCTGTCCACACCTTCGATGTTTTTTTTTTTGACTGCTGGAAAACAATGAAGCTGTTAGCGAGTAACACGTGTCACTGCATACAATCTTTCACTATGTTTACACGGCGGACTTAACCGGTTTAGTTAATACTGATCTAAAGGAATTGACAAATCATAGACATTTCTACATGTAAGAAATATTTGGGATTGGTCAATTCCTTTAGATCAGTATTAATTAAACCAGTTTAAGACCGTCGTGTAAACGTAGTCTTTGTCATAAAGTATGCATATACATGGTATTACACTAAAGATATTTTATTTTTCTATGTTAGCATATATTCACATTATTTTATGGAAAACCATATATAATTTGCTTAGGATTGCATTGCTTGCGAACAGTCAATAAAACACATTTAACTCGTGGATCGACTATAGTTATGCGTATGGGCTCGTCTAATTAAACTGTGAAGGCGCCATAAAGTCCCTGTCATCTCTCAAACCACGCGTTCAAACGTGAACGCTCAGCCAATAGCATAGAGTAAATTCCTATAGAACATTGTACTTATTTATTGAGCATTCTCGTTTGTTGATTAGTGTGACTTGTGCCTAAATCTACAATAGGAGTAAACGTTTTAATCTCCATTAAGTTACCTGTTCAACTTCAACTTTATTAATTTTTTTTTACGAATCGATTGTGGGTCGCTTGTAGGTGATTGTGGGCGTAATTAAAAGATTTTTGGGTCAAACTGACCACGTGACCTCCCAGCATCTTGTACAAGAAATTGGATTTGGTATAAACTTGTAGTTTATTGGCGTCAATGTGTAGAGATCGAAATGGATGTAAAGATATCTGAAGAAATTAACAAAATAATGGAAATTACATATACACACCTATATATGTATAAACGAAAAGAATATTAATTATAAAGTTTGTTAAATCACATTATTTTTTGTAGATTATTTTATACTAACCTCATCTTTCACTTTTATTACTCCTTCTTGAGATATTTTTACATCCATTTTAATCTCTATACATTGACGCCAATAAAATACAAAAGGTTAGACCAAACGCAACTTTTTGTACAAGATGCTGGGAGGTCACGTGGTCGATTTGACGTTGTTCCTAGCGGCGCATGAAAAGGTACCTCAATACTGAAATTTCTTTTTAATTTTATGGAAAAGCTATTATACCCACAAACCTTTTAATTACGCCCACAATCACCTACAAACGACCTACAATCGATTCGTCAAAAAAATTAATAAAGTTAGGACCTACTATTCTAATTCGGTATATAATGAGAGACAGATACATCATCCTAAGCAACTTGAATCCAATGAATTTTCCTTAACAAAATATTGTTTTCGAGTAAACATTGAATACAATCGTCAATGATGAAAATAAATGACGGTCCTACCTGAGTCGTAACTGATGTTTTCATCGGGAGCGATTCCACAGGCAGATGCCCACGCCTTCTTTAAATTATATTTTAGGAAACGAAAGTATTTAATATTTTACGCTACTACTTGTTTGCCACTCGTCATATTCCAACAATTTTTAATAAAGCAAGACGGCATTTTTCAATGAAATTTATCAAAGTTTTGTTGAAGTTTTGAAGGCAAAGGAAGGCAGTCACAGAGGTTATGTTCCTTTTTTTTTCCTGTTTCTGATTGTTTTCTCGTGACGACTGGTGTGAAGTTGGCCAACCAATAAGGGCTTTTTAAATTTGATGCTTCCACTAATTGTATGTTACTCGTTTGTTGATAATTGTTGGCTAAATTACAATGTTTGTTGGTTGATAGTTTTTTTGGAATATTAAAAACATTTTTGCATGAAGTTAGCCAAACTATTTGTTATTTTAAATAACAAATTCTTAAATTAAATCAAATTTAACAACAAAGTAGTTCGGCTAACTTCATGCAAAAGTTTGTTTTTAATATTCCGAGACAACTGTCAACCAACAAACATTGTAATTTAGCTAACAATTATCAACAAACAACTAACAAACAATTAGTGAAAGGAAAAGTTTAAAAAGTCATTAGTTGGCCAACTTCGCACCAGCCTCGTGACGTCATGTGGGGGCTATCAAGTGACTTTCTTACTGCGCATCTCCATCATATATGATTTCCATTTAGAGCACACCTTGTTTCTCCTTAAACCGGCCATTCATAGAAATATGCAGGACGTCTCGCTGGATGTGTGGCTGGAGTCACTTCACTATATACGGTCCTGCATTACATATAACCCAATATAATCACATTTTCTGTCGAGCAGTCGTATATGCTGCGTTGTAACAATGTTAATCTTTATTATCTATGGATAAAAATGTTGCCACTGCGTCGCATTACAAGAAGAAAGAAAATAGTAATTCTTTGTTCACTGTGGCTTATGTTAGAAAAAAAAGAAAGTTTGCGTGGGTTGAAAAGCTAATATAAACGTGTAAATTATTATGACTCTTCTATGTTAGACAATATTGATGATGATTACAAAAATTATTTAAGGATGAATGAGTCTTTGTTTACGATGTTGTCGAACAAACTAGCTTCAATAATATCAAAACAAAATACATTGTTGCGTGACAGTGTACCACCAGACAACGTTTCATTGCTACTTTACGTTTTTTGGCAACTGGCAGAGATTATGAAGATTTAAAATTGAGTTGCAAAATGTCACCACAATTACTTGGGAAAGTAATACCAGAGACATGCAAAGCAATTTATGATGTTCTTCATAAAGAATATTTGAAGGTAAGATAACAATACAGTATATAATATAAAAATAAAATTCATCTTTATTTTTCTCTGCAAAACTTCGTAATACTTGTATTTGAACCAGGGAATCAGCATTTAGACAAGGTTACAGAAATACAAATTTTTATTTATTTTTTTTAAATTACGAAATTTTTTAATATTTTATTTTGAGAATTATTATTATTTGGAACAATGTACTGTAGACTTGAAATATAGGTGTTTTCAGATGATGGAATTAATGAAGGTATAAATGTGGTAGAGTATTTGTGAGTACTTTGTGGAATTACAGAAAGTGCACTTGTTGACTGAGAATTGTAACTTTTGTTGAATTTGGATGATTGTGTATCAGGGATGTGAATGACAGGCAAATTTGTATCATACGAAACAATGCATTCGTGATTGGAAATATTTGTATTCTGAGTGGTTGGGGATGACGATGACGATGACATATATGTTACAGATGGCAGAAATTCGAATAATTCAGTGTTAATTCAGTATATAATGAAAAGAATTTCTTTTTCCATTTTAAAATACTAATTTGGTACACTATAAAATCAAAATAGTGCCATTCACCACTGCACACACATTCCTGCGCAGAAGCACTACCCGCGACTTTGCTGGACGCAGTGATATTGACTGTCCAGCGTGGCAGCCGGCAAGTAATGGGTGAATCCTGCAGGAAACGATTCGTTCTGCAACGTTGTGCAGGTAGGAGCGCTGGATGCGACATTTACGATCCGACAACGGTTTGCTGGCCGCCGAGACGTTCTGCATGCAGGACTGTGAATGACCGGCTTTACACTATGGTTATCTGTAGACGTTTGTAGTTTGTGTGTGTCGTTTCTATAATCCAATCAGAATTATTTTTTTCACTTTTTCGATGACTATATTTACACTATGGTCTTAAACCTGTTTAGTTAATACTGATCTAAAGGAATTGACCAATCCCAAATACGTCTTACAAGTAAAAATATCTATGATTTGTTAATTCCTTTAGATCAGTATTAACCAAAACCGTTAGGTCCACCGTGTAAATGTATCCGATGTTACGATTGGCTTGTAGAAACGACTTACGACAAAGGTCTACCGACTGCGTCCTGTTGTAGAACGAGCTTCACAGAAGTTTCGTGTTCGATAGCCCTTAACCTCATAAAGATAATTGAGAATCACTGCTCCTTTATAATCGAAAAGAAACGTCATTTTGTCTCATTTAACCAGTTCGTTCAATTGTGTTTGTAAAGTTAATCTAAAGGATAAGAATCGATGGAAAGTATAGAAACTAGATGTAATTATTGAGACTGTATATGTTACAATATAAAAATAACCATCTATGACATGTGGAATTGTATATCCTACGTAAGAATATAATTGAATTCTACTATTGATTGCGTTTTTATAAATTTTTTTTTTCTACACACGTTTAACAGTATAAAAGTAAGGATTGAAATATAAGAAGTATATTACATACTTAATATTTACATACGGCAATTATAGACTGATTCGAATCCTATCCATAATAATAGTACATAATAAATGCATCTATCTATAGGTAATTAAAATTTTTTACTCTATCAGCAGGAAATTCTGTGAAACTCAAACTAAAAGAATTATGCAAAGAATTGTAAGTTGTACAGTACTGCCTCCTTCAATGATTGCATCTATTCAAAATGTTTATAGGAATATTCATCATTCGTATGTATTACAAATTCTAGTATTGTTCTAGTATTGTTTCCAATTTTATTGAAATATTGAATTTCCATTTTGTATAGATGTAAAATTTTGATCGTTGGTGGTGGAACAGGAGGTTGCACTATGGCAGCCAAATTTACCAAACAATTTAAAGAATCCAAACAACAAGTTGTTATTGTTGAGCCAAGTAATGTAAGTAAGTTTATACAAGTATCATAAATTTAATATATTATATGAATTTCTTATGACGAATTATTTATTTATTATATTTTAGATTCATTACTATCAACCGCTATTTACTTTGATTGGAGGAGGTATAAAATCATTCAAATCATGTAACAGGCATATGGCTCAGGTTCTTCCTTCTGATGCTAAATGGATAAAAGATAGTGTAATTAGCTTCCAGCCAGAATCCAATATCGTAATGACAAGCAATGGTGACACTATTCAATATGAAATAATGATTATTGCTATGGGCTTACAACTTTACTGGGATAAGGTACAAAAACACGATCTATTAAAACCATATATCAAGCATATTTCTGAAATCATAATAATTTAACAGATTCCAGGATTAATAGATGGTCTTAGAAATCCTGATTCTCAAGTTTGTTCAATCTATGGTCCTGAAATGGTAACAGAAGTCTTTGATAAGATAAAGAAGGTCTCAGATGGTATCGCAGTCTTCACTTTTCCTAATACACCAGTTAAATGTCCTGGTGCACCTCAAAAAATCGCTTATATAGCCGAAGATTATTGGCGGCAGGTGCGTAACGCTTCTTCTGCTGTTCAAGAAATTCTACGTATAAAAATATAGTATATGTTTTTGCGCCGTCATTCTTCTGCATTTCTATTATTTTGTCAAACTGCTGGTATTTTCGCATTTTTATTTGCTGAGAAAGGGATTAATCTCAATTCTATTTTCATATGTGGAAAGAATCAAGTGATATTTGACTTGTGATTCCTACTGATGCCATTATGTTCATTTTGTTTTTATGCATTATTCTTCAGCATAAAGTCTTGTATACTTGAGTAGAGGTTTAATACACGAGGTTTCGAATATTTTGATGGAATAATTTTTAAAATAGAGGAGTATAGCGGTGTGATAGATCAAAAACAGCTAAAACGTTGAAAAAGTTAATTACATCACAGATATTAAATATTTACAGAGGAAGATGCGAGATAAATTACAAGTGGTATATAATACATCCTTACCAGACATTTTTGGCGTTAAAAAGTATGCCGATGCTTTGTGGAGTGTATGCAAGAAAAGGGGTGTTATTGTAAATCTCCAAACAAATCTTGTGGAAATTGATCCGGACAATCGAGAAGCTGTTTTTCAGAACTTGAACGATCCAGAAAATACATTTGTCCAAAAGGTATGGCCTTATCAATGTAAAGACTGCCTATAATTCCCTTGCTTGAAATCTTGGATAGAAACGTGTGAGCTTGAATTCAAAAATGGTATACAAACACATAAATTTTATAGGGTTTTATCTCGTTTTTGGCTCGGAACCTATAAGTTTCTATTCCTTTTTATTGAATCTTTAACACGGTTGTAATGAACCATGTTATCTATTCAGTGTTTGTTTATTTATGTTTCATATGGCTTTATTTATACGGGGTATTCAAAGAGTAACGTCTACGAGTATCATGGTTAAATTCTATGTGAACAATTGAGAAATACATCTTTTATAATAGCATAACACACTTTTCAGGTAATTAGTGTTAAATTTGGCTTTTTTCAGTGCATAAACGCCCGGTTGGCGATCGATAACCACGCCCATGTGCAAGTCTACTCAATGATGTTTATTCGTCGCTCACGAGCATGGTAGGAACGAAATCGGTGCTCCGTGAATGAGCATTACTGAGTGGATTATAATCCGTGGACATGGTATCATCGCCAGTCATGCGCTTACACGTCGAACAACAACAAGTTTAATATTTATTATCTTCGGATTTTACCTAAAAAATGTAGTATTAAAATATATTTCTCAATTTTTTACAAAGAATTTAAGCGTGTTACTTGCATGCGTCACTTTTCAAATCCCTTTATATTATTCTTGTTATTATACGCCCCACAAGTGGAGAGCAAAAATGCTTTCCAAAATAACTACGAAAAATACTGCGACAATACTTTCAATAGGGAAGGCATTATTTTGCCCTTTTGTACACGAGGCAAGATTTTTCAAGTATTCCGACTAGTCGCACTAACCGGAATACTTTTAAAACTAGATTCTTGATTGGTCAAGAAATTCTATGAAATAAGTGACGTGATATTATTACTATTAGGGATTGATACTATTGGTATCTTTACTATAAGGTAATTATTTAATTTAGTATGCTTTGCTTCACGTAACGCCTCCAATGGGTCCACCTAGTATCTTAAAAAGTCATAAAAATTTGACAAACGAAGCTGGCTTTTTGCGTGTGGATCCAAAAACTCTTCAACATGAACAATATACAAATATATTTGGCATTGGCGATTGTACCAATACACCGAACTCAAAGACAATGGCTGCGATTTGTAAGTACATATATTCAATGATAGTTCGTATAGTATTACACTGCATTTGATATTTTTACAGCATCTCAGTCAAAGGTCGTATATAGAAATGTAATGGACAACTTGGCTGGAAAACAGATAACTTTAGTTTATAACGGTTATGCATCGTGTCCATTGGTAACTGGGTATGGAAAATGTATTTTAGCAGAATTTGATTACAAATTACAGCCTTTGGAAACTTTCCCCGTTGATCAGGGGAAAGAGTATTACATAATGTATTGGCTGAAAAAGACTTTTTTTCCTTTCTTATATTGGAACCTGATGCTTAAGTAAGTGTAAGTACGTTTTTTGTTTTACAAACTCTTTAAACGATCTTTCGATTTTTTTTTTAGAGGAAATTGGGATGGCCCTGAAGTTTTTCGAAAATATTTGAATGTTTTTAGAAGGAAGACCACCGAATCTGTCAATAATTAAAATATGTATTTCAAGAAATTGGAGAATTTACTCTTGTACATAAAGACCTTGCTGCGTATTCAAATAATATATCAATACTCTGATCAATATATCCTAATAATATACAATACTATATGATTTTTTACACAACTTGTTAAGGGGACTGAAGAGCACAGAGGGTATTGTGGAGTTGCCATTCACAAGAATCGTAAATGACAGTATTTTTACATGATGTAAATTGTCTAGTTATCAATGGGGAAAAAAAAGAAAAAAAAAAAGAAAAAAAGAGAACAATTTGGGGATTGTCATGCAGGAATTAGGTGGTGTTAGGCGTAGAGTATCAGGGTAATCCGATAGATCCGTCAGCTTCTTTTGGACTCCTTCCTTCTTCCTTTGTCTGATTCCTTCCGGATCAGGAATCGAGGATCGCTGTACGGCTGGTCGTTCGTAGCGCTAGAAGGATAGCACTTTCGGGAATAGGAATTTTGGAGCGAAGGTCTGGAGTCAGGAGTATCAGTGTTTCGTTAGGTCGCTGATGAAGCTAATATGCTGTGGTTGAGGACACCTCGGGGTATTAGGATGGCTGTCCTTTGACTTCGTAGCTCGCACTCGTCTTCGCAGTCGCAAACTTTTTTTACGTGGCATCTACTATTTACATAAAGTGTATTTTATAGTGTCGTTCAAAACTCTTTACTAGGGTTTTTCGAAGCGAAACGTTAGAGGTACTAAGTGAGAGTTATTAGAAATAAGATAAATCTAATTACATTGTATCAACGAAGAGAAGAACAACAATAAACCTAACACATATTCCTTGTATAAGGATTCCAATTCTGTACTTGTCCTTGCGAGTACAAGAAGGGTTCCTTAACCCTTCACGACTACCTAACATCACGAAACCCAACAGGGGGTTGAAATGAAGTATTAGGACCACTTCAACACTCACCAGTTACTAGTTGCTCTGTCGAGACAACAATTGCTGATATTGCCCCGAATCATCGGGTTTTTATACCCCTTGATTCGAAGTTGGCGCCCAATTATCCCCTCGGCGATACCACCGCAACAATTAAAATTTCAAAACAAATTTGGCCAACCGGCCATGGAAAACTATTAACGCATAGCCCTCGTGTGCGCAAGTTATTATAAAGGCAAGGTTCTTTAAAATACAGTCTTTAGGGGGTAACAATAAATGTTTTCCCGTAGCGGGCATAAGGGTACCTTCTGCGGGATTAATACTCATTTTGACATAATTTATAAAAATCAATCGAAAACTGAAGGAGACATTCGATAAGCAGCCTATCTCATTGAACAGAATATAACGTCCAGCTACTAAGAAACATATTCCATTTGTCCAAGCAGCGCAATTGACTGAAAGGTGATTCAGGCAAGCGGCGATATCCCGAAAAACACTTACATGTAAAAAACTATGCCAAGTACAGGATTACTGTAAATTCTTCTCTTAAAAAAAACCTAAATGTATATCTTACATTATTGTTCAGGGTACAAAAAATATTGAAACATATTGTAATGCCAAGTGCATAACTCCCTACATATCTGCTCATTATGTGATCTGGCTCTAGCTGATCATTTTAATTGCATTTGCAAGATTTCCATTAACGTATTGAGTACTTACTCTTTTGTCTTATTACTGCTGCTTATATCATGATTTGTGACGTATGCCGTGCCCCCGGCGTAGCCTACAAATTATCCGTGGCCGCTCCCAACGTGCTGAAATCCTTAAGCAAGAAAATCCGATGTTGGGCGCCAGGTGCAGGTCTCCTCCTGCACCACCGTCCCTTACCACGGCCGCTTTCTCTGTTTCTCCCGGCTGCTCAGCCTCAGCTAGCTGAAAATGGTAGAGGGGAACGTAGGGGCGACAAGAATCGAGGGGTTCGGGCCTACGCCAATGACAACGCTCGTTAGGATGATATCGTCCGTTTATTATCAAAACGGTGTCGGTACAGTTTTTCCCGACGCGTACAATCAGTCCCAACGGCGTTC
>JARQTG010000206.1:12020-67589 GCA_030142615.1 Syrista parreyssii
AGTTTTCACGAAGCGACGCTATAGTCCAAGTGCTTAGCCGAGTTTTATTTACAGTTACAAAGAAAATATGAACCTTTTCATGGTGGTTTGAAAATTTTCACCATTGTGAAAATACGCAATCGACCCCCAGGAATAACTAAACTGGTTTAAGGCCGCTGTGTAAACTTATTGAGTGTCAAATAAGCCAACGGAGAGACAGCTAGCCGTCCACGTTCCTGTGTAAGAGAATTAATAAAAGAAATCGTTGAAAAAAAAAAACAGAAACGCTACGCCGTCCCGGAATCTGCCGACGCGGATTGATCGACCAATGGGACACACTTCTTACGCGATCCTGATTAGTTATCTTTAATTCATAATTACTCAAAAACTAATTAAAATTTTTTAATTTTATTGATGTCATTTTGATCATGTTACCATGCCGAATCTGACGGTATAATATTTTTGTCCGAGACTTACGGAACACCCTTTATATAATGACTAACAATAATATTGAATGAATTGCAAGATGTATACCCAGGAATTCTTGCTATCTTATCTGGGACCTAAGGTCTGACCATAAAAGTAAATGCTTAAGTAATTGGGGGTGTTGCATACATCTTTTTAAGTTTTGTTGCAAATAACCTTCTACTAATTCCATATATATGCTATGTGTTTAAAAATCACATTCGAAGGACTTTTTAAAAATCCCTAGGGAAGAGCTTTGGTATAAATAGGAAAACGTTCGTTATCGCCAGCAGTAAAAGCTCTTATACAGGTACAACAAACGAGTTGTTTGTGGAGAACATTAGCGGTTGCGCCATCAATAATGTTGTTAATAACATTACATTTGATTCTATTTTCAATAGGCTGAACTTTACTGTAATCTTGCTTATATCCATAAATGTTTGAATACATACATCTTTCAGGGGGAATAATGGAATTTTTCTTGCCCTTGTCAAGTTGTACATTTTCTATGACCTTTGTACCTTTTTCTTTCATAGAGCTAAAAAAACTCTACATATGTAGTATTTATCATCATTAGATTCATAATTTGTTCCACCTTTATGTGTATTCACGAATTGACAAATGGTTGTGATACGAAGACATAATTTGATCTGTAAAGCTGTCTGATCAACATTGTCATGCCTATGCAACGTGGAAAATAAATTTTCCAAAGCGCCTTGGTTTAGGCAAGATGTAAAAACGTATTTATAACCATCGTCAAATAATGTATTATGATATTGCATTTACAGAACATATTTTGATACCTGTTTAAACACGTTTTCATGAATTGCCAATTTTTGTATTTTCCACGAGATTTAAGAACTCATTAATAATTACAAATTTTTTAGTTTTATTTCCTGATTTAATAAAATCAGTTTGATGTCTGCTATTCAGTACATCAAACCAAGATCTTATTTTCCTTAGAAACCAAGCTATTGTTAAAGCATCTTATTCTATGACATTTAATACAATTAAAATTTCTAAAGCAGTTGCAATTCTCTCACTAAAGAAATGTGCTGCTGCTACATTCATTTTATTAAAATCTGAAGGTTTCAAAATATCAGCAGTTATATTCAGCGCTAGTTGTAATCTATTCACACAAACTTGGATCTTCGCTAATTCCTTGAGATACCGAAATCGAACTGCATTGTATGGCAAATTTTCCGATTCCACTACAGTGGTAGCTATTCTCATTATAAGATTGTTCATGAGTGCCGATTCCAATTCTTCAATAAATGAGAAATATTTGGAAATATGTATAACGACTGTCCATGACGTACCCAATGAAGTACACGTAGTATATTATTGTCTTTGGTAATGTTCTGTCTTAATCTTCGTTATACAGCTTGATTTTTCAGTCCCATATCACATATCAAACCGTGGACTTTATTTAAATTTTCTCCACCTCTTTGATAATTTTTAAAATTAATTCAGTCATCGCATCATCATCAGATTTTGTTGTCAAAATGCCATGAAACAATCTGTTTCCAGTTTTCATTTGGTCCTCTTAGCATAAAAACGACAACACTTGTACTCATCGTATCGTTTTCTTACATGTTTTATCGACGAAAGATCCTAAAACCAATAATCAGGCAGGAAAAAAAATTAACTAGTTAACAAACCAATTCATAAAAGATATATAAGGATATTGGTTTCAACTTATTATATGGAATTAAGATTTTTTTGGATGCACGGAATATTAATTGTTATTAAAGGAAAGGAGCAAAGGTTAAAAATTATATTCATTGTTGTTAAATTATTAAATATAATGGGCACATATTTCAAAATGTATTTACGGATGAATGAGTTACCTGTACTCAGTAACCATTTAAAATTTTAATGTTATCAAGGAGCTTATGCAAATGTTCTTATTCATTACTACTTACATAGATTAGATGGGAGTGTTTTCTGTTCACCATACAATTCTATTCCTTTATATTATAGTAACATTCTTCTAAAAATTTAACTTTCGGATTCAAGAACCCTGATATAAACTTCTTAAGAAATGGTATTTTTTTCAAATTGTTTTATCAACTCTGCATGTTTAGTTTTCCATTTTTTAGAAACTTTCATACTTTGTGTCAGCTTTGATCGAAGATATCTTTTGTGTCTTCGCAGAATATGAATGTTTTTTTGGTACCAGCATATTTTATTCCTTAAATATTTTATTTCATTGGCTTGTGAATTTTACCATTTTTATTAGAAGAGTACTTTATAATATCATCTCTTCATTGGTTTGGCTGCCTGTGTCAATAATATTTGGCACTGACTGCAAACTTCCATGCTAAGTATTGGCAGCTGCAAGTAAAATTTTACAATATTTGAAATAATCAAAGGCTTCATTCAGTTTTAACAAAATAGTTTATATAACAAGCTCACTATCAATTACATTATCTCTGGGATAAATGCATCCTGAGCAATACTTTTCTGTTTAACAACTTCACCTATAATAAAACAGGTACAAATGCATGCATAGATGTCAAAATAGAATATGTATATATATATAATAATGGACGTTTATTAGTGCAGTAGTTACTTATGCTCGGTTGATTAGGTGCTGTTATTATTATTGCTATATTATTATTTTTAGTATAAGTAAAAGTAGTTAAAAGAGCATTTGTTTTTAATTTAGGCCACCCATCTTGCCAATGATTTTCATATTGAGAATCATTAAAGTGATACTATAACAATATCAAATGAATATCTTTTTATAAACTCTGTATTAATAATATTAAATTATTTATTAAAATAGAAAATTATATTAAAATAGTATTCATACCTCGCATAACCTAGAATTCTGCGACGGTTTATTGAGGCATCGCTCACTCTAAATTTGTTTTCGTTCAACATTAGTAAGAAATCGAAACATGCGGAATCCTTTTTCTGTCCGATTCATACAATTTGTTGCACTACAGCCGACCATTGTATCTTATATTTATTTTACATTTGAAAATACAATTTTAGAGCCCAAGGACATTAAAAAGTGTATATATCAGTATACACTGCGTGAATTGTAGCCTATATGGACCTATACTCCAATGACCCAAAATGGCCGCCGTGGGAAGACCTTCCCTCTCGTAGCGTACCATTAATGGACCTTGAATCGACGGCACGAACGCAAAGCTTTTAGTGGGAATAGGAATTTTCTTTCGAGATCCGATGACCACTAACCAAAATGCTGGCGAAGGTAAGCCAAGTACCAAGATCTCTCCAATTTCATATTAGTAGAAACATAGCCTATGCAGATTCAGGGTGTATTCCGAAATTTACTGACAGTACTGCAAAAGTAATTACATCTCTCTCAGCGTCTCTCTCGGATACGTATAGATGAATAAGGAGACAGCATTGGTCGCAGTACTGGTAATAAATTTCGAAACATATCCTCCAGCAAGCTATTCGGGGAACATGCTTGTGGAAAATTGCAATGGCGCTGCATGTAACAGCTGTCGTATAACAAATATAGGTTAACGAAACTTGTTATTAAAATTTGTAGCAAGAGAAATTAAACGTGTATTACAAGGAGATTGCAGTTATGATCAACTAGAAGTTAAATGCCGATTTACGGTGTGTTCGTGAGGCTATCAAAGATCTCAGAACACTACAAATAATGGCTGAAAATGTGGCAACGAAAGATGCCGAGCTTGTGCGAAACATTAAAATTCTACTTTGGGGTCCTTCCGTCAAAGAAGACGTTTTTAAAAGATGGGCTCAGGGTAAATTATACTCTTTTGTATTGTTAAAAATTAGAGATGGATCTTTATAATTATTGAATTAGTCCTTTATTGCATTAATAAACCTGTTTGTAGATAATCCATTCTTGCTGTTGATAACTGTAGCTTGAGTCTTATTTCGTAATTTAATTATGTTTTTTTTTCCACTCGCAGGATTTTATTTCAGCACAGATGAGCCTACAGCTTTGGTTCAGACGGAAGGTGGTCCTTGTGCTGTCATTGCTCCAGTTCAAGCTTTTATATTAAAACAGCTTTTGCTCGAAAGTGAAATTCAAAGTTGGAAAGACGTTAAAATAGAAAAGTCTGATCAGCTGCTTGTAAGGGCTATGACAGAGATTGTAGCTCAAGCTGCAGATATGGAGAATCCCAAATATTCTATAGTGCACACAGAACAGAATGACATGACAGTCAATGGAGATATCACTGATTCAAATAATGCAGCTAAAGTGAGCACTGTTCTGCTGGCAGAAAAAGACAGGAATGCTAGTGGTGCTACGATGGAAAAAAAGTATACATTAGACCCAGAATCCTTTCATTCTCAATTAAGGTAGAGGAAGATTATATTGACTGAATACCATAAATTATTTTTAGTATATATATTTATCGAATTCCAGGATATTAGTAGCAGATAACATTGATGAAGTGGAGAAATTCTTTACTGAAAAGATTAACACATTAAAGGACTCCTTTGGCATTCTTTTGCTACTTTATACCGTTGTTTGCACTAAAGGTATCACTGGAATGAGATCAGAAATGTCAGATCCTACAGAACCTGTTATTGACTCTACATATGGTTATGGGAGTCAAAGTTTAATCAATCTGATGTTAACTGGTCGGGCAGTTAGTCATGTATGGGATCATGATCAAGATGTTGGTGGACTCAGTAAGGGATCAAAGAACACAGAACTTTTTGCAAAATGTCTGTGATCTGATATATGATAAGATATGATATTATATCTTATAGAATTACGAGGAATAGATAAGCAGAACTCTGTAGGCTTTCTGGCACTGCTGGAGCATTTACGTTACTGCGAAGTAGGAACGTTTCTAAAATCTCCATCTCATCCTGTTTGGGTGCTTGGATCAGAAACTCATTTGACTGTTCTTTTCTCACTGGAGAGACAACTAGTTAGTCCAGAAACGCCAACTGAGCAAGCCAGAAGAGTTTTTAAGAAGTTCGACCCCGAAGGCAATAATTTTATTTCAGCAGACCTTCTTCAAGACGTCCTGAGCGAACTCGGACTGGTCGCTGATTCAGAGTAGTAAGTATTCTTTAAAATAAAAAGTATATATTTAATTGAGATCGTACATGGGACCACTTGCAGCGTGGAGATCATGAGAAAGAAGTTGGACAGTGAAACCCTAGGCATTATCTTGCTAGCTGCTTTCATGGATGAGTTTTTTCCTGAAGAGCAACGAATATGTCCTGATACTTTCCCACTGTTTCATTATAATGGTCTCCCACGTAGTAATCTGGACAACAAGGTGAAGTACCATAAGGGTCAAGCAGTGTTATTGGAATGCACTGTCAAATGTATTCTGGACAGTAATCCAATGTTAACGGTACTCCAGACGAAGTGGCCGAGCATCGAAATACAGTGGGATTTGGATAAAACTCCCAGTCTGAATTAATTTTCAAAAATAAAAGAATAAAAGTGACATTAGTATGCAGTGAGCAGATTTAGTGTCGTGGTATTGCAGCCAATATGTTGAAGTGGAAAAGGAGACGCCGATATCTCATTACTGTAGCCTGTTACAAGTCTTTGTACTATGGCTTATTGCCTTCCTTTAAATTCTCTCAAGGCTGAATTACCTGTTCTTTTTTGTGTCTTTAAGTGTTTAGGAGTGCTTGAAAACACTATGCTGTGTTTCTATTGCTCAGCGTTTAGTCAAACTTAAGAGGGAATAGCTAGAAATTCACCCGAAAACAAGGGTGATTTTCGGAATTTTTTGTAACAATTGTATTATGTTTTAAGGCATTTATTTTTACACTACCATGAAGTACATCTTTTAAAATATAAGTAGTAATTGTTTTTATCGAAAAATATTTTAAGATGGTGGAGCAGGGTACAAGTATTTTGTGAGTGGTATCCAACCCACGCGAAAATTCTCGTCGAAACAAAGCGCGTTCTGAAGATCTCTTTTTACAGAGCATGATATCTCGGGAATGATTTATCTAAAATCAAAAGAGTAAACAGATATATAAAATAGAAAACTTTATCCAGATACTATTTTTGGTAGTTTCTTTTTTCACACGTAAAAAATTAGTGTACAAGATCTTTTCATACTGTCAAGGTTAATCATCCGCCATTTTGTAAAAACATGGAAAATCGAATATCAGATACGGCAGTATCTAATGCAGATTAGATAGTTTTTAATTTTTTAAATTTTAGATAAGTTATCTTCGAAATATGTTTATCGTAAGGTTTTTTCAGAACATGCTGGGCCCCGACGATCATATCTCCATCATTTTTTAATGTTTTTCAATTCGAAAATTCTTACACATATTTTGAAATATATATTTTATAGTGGTGTTAAAATAAATCCCTTAAAATATAATTGCTAAACAAATTTTGCAAATCGCCCTTGTGATAGGATGAACTCTATTCTCCTTTAACCAATTTTCCAGTTTATTCCGAGCACTTGAGACGCGAAATAAAGCAGTATATTTATAGTAAATAGCTGTTTATACCGTGTTTTTTATTGAACTATTTGATATGCATATAATGCTAATGCTTTAATATGCGAATCAAGATGTACGATGTAACTAGATTTGTTCCGATTAAACTAAACACACGACTGGTTAATCCTGCTTAAACGTCAAATAGTGGAACGTAGGTCACTATTTCAAAGCGCTTAAAAGTACTTAGAAATGCAAAAGCAAACGGACGCAATGAGATAATGATCGAGTGTCTGATGAGATAAATTCCTCTGATAAAGTTTTCCATTTTGCGGACTGAATATATAGCAGTAAGGAAAATATTGTTTTGTTAAATTGAGTTTAACAATAATATAGACATACGAAGATCGCCTTCTTACTAATGTAACTCGGTCAACGATCCAAAAAGTACGTTTGTAAGTGTAGAATGTTTAAGTGAAAATCGGGGAGGATAAAAGTATTGTGAGTGGGACCCAACCCACAAAAATTCTCGTAAGTATACACGAGGAGGTTGGGTTGAGTCCCGCTTTAATACTGTAGCTGGTCTTTGTAATCATATTATATACAAATATCGCCAGAAAAAATTCTCACTTATATTTTTACTACGCATGAAAAATATGCGTGTAGAAAATTATCGATAAAGATGTTTGTGTACAATACGTTACAATATCTTACTACTGATTATTGTCTTATCTTGTATGCTCGATGCTGATGAATTTAAAGACAAAAGGGTTAATTTTCTTTCCTTTTTTCTTGCACAAACTGGCGTTTGCTGTAGAAGACTCACCAAATCAAAATTAAATATTAGAGGATGTAATAACAACTATGATTCTTAGCAATCAAAAAGAATTTTCAAAAAGAAAATTAAAACCTATTTTGAATGAATTTTCTGTGAACTATAACTCGTATTAAGATGAGAAACTTGTGCATACAAACAAATTAGTGTTGATATTACTTTACTGTGTTTCAATTCGACCATTCTGCAACATACCAATGAATTGATGTAAATGCACTATATGCAGAGAACTGAAAAATATTATGCATACTTCGCGTGAATTCACGAATATTAATAAAAATGACGATAGAAATCATTTCTAATTTTTATTTACAATCCCTCTTTACAATTTTCCTTCAAATGCGTACGAATTTTAAAGTACCGAATTTGTCTTATATTATTGAATAATCTTTATACAAATAGCAAATAATCATAAAGTAGAGTACAATCTCGTGATAAGAGAATTTTTTCTCTTTGCCGTTTGGCTTAACTTTATAGCTTCCCCCACTCAAATTGTGCGCCAGGCATACATAACTTTGGCGCGGATATCGTTATAAATGAACAAGTAATAGAACACAGGACATCGGAAATCTATTTAAGCAGTTTGATGGAATATGGTCACAGAAGGAGAAAACGCGGATTTGTTGACTTATTTATTACTTACGTAACAAAAAAATCGATATTAAAAATTGTTAAAATATTACCGTAAAGTACCTTTTCATGCGCTGCTAGAAGCAGCGCCAAATCGATCACGTGATCTGCAGGCATATTGTACAAGAAGTTGGATTTGGTCTAACTTCTTGTAGTTTATTGGCGTCAGTCAATGTGTAGAGATCGAAATGGATGTGAAGATATTTCAAGGAGAAGTGATAGAAGTGACATATCAGATTAGTATAACATGATCTACAAAAAATAATAGAAATTAACAAATTATAAATAAGAAATTATCTACATATGAACGAGAAGAATATTAATCATAAAATTTGCTCATTCCTATTTTTTTGTCCTATTCCATTATTTGTATAGCAGTGTGCTGATTGGTTGAAACGGTACTCAGAAATGTTTTAACCAATCAGCGTCTGCTGACAGCTGTGCAGCGGTGTATGCATGGGTTTACACCATTAGGCTATATTCCAAAATTGGATCGTGGTTACGTTTATAGAATTTTAGCCAATTATATTGACCGATTTGCATATTCCACAAAAATTAGCCTATATGACTGAGTGAAATTTTGTAATCATAACCACGATTTAGGGTGTGTTCCGAAATATACTGATAGCACTGAAAAAGTAACTATATCTCTCTCAGACATATATAAATAAATAGGGACACAGCGTTGGTCGCAGTACTGGCAGTAAATTTGGGAACATACCCTTAGTTTTGGAATATAGCTTTAGTTAGAGTTGGGTAGAGTAGAAATTACGCCGGAAGTGTGTCGTTTGTGTGCATTAAAAGTTAAACTCCTTATTTTATGAAAGTTTCATTCTAACTTTCAGCAACTACGTAATACTCTACCATAAGAATTGTTCAATGGTTAATCAAATTCCTGTGCCACAGGCGAAATATAAATTGCTAAGTGATATACGACAGTAAGTTTTTCATGAAAATCACAGTACATTTACGTACATAGCAGTATTGATTTAGTCTATTCTTAGATATCATATACGTAAACAGCAGAATTTTCATCAATTTCAGACCACGTTTGAAACTGCAAGCATTGTGTTTTCTTCTAATCGTTCTTATATTCCTGCTGCTTTTTATTATACACGCTGCGATCGGAATATTGACATTGAGGTTCTCCAATACAAGTAATTTCCACAAAGAAGATGCCGAGATTCCTGCGTGGATACGTCGGGCTTGGATGTACGCCGAGTCGACGAAGGAGAACCAGAATGCGGAAAGGAGCACAATCTTCGACCAGGCTGAACAGCCTCGCACAAAGTCATCAGGGTAAACATCGCAAAACGCTATCTTTTTGAAAAAAATATATACTTTGAATACTTTTACAGCCAGATCATCGCCTGCTACTTCACAATACCGAGAAACCTGAACACGTCGGGCGAGCTCAGTCCGTCGCAGCTTGACCCTAATCTTTGTACGCATATTATTGTGGGTTTTGCGAGCGTGGTGAACTGTACTCTTAGTTTGGGAGAAAATGTGTCACTGTATAGAGAAGTTGTAAACTTGAAGACTCGTAAGCCCAAATTGAAAATTATGGTTAGTGTAGCTGGGACTAATGAGCTCTATTATGGTTTTCCAGAGATGGTTGAAACTCATACTAATAGAAAGAAGTAAGTTATTTATTAAGCTTATTGAGAAATATAGTATGTAATTCAATTTAAATCCAATAGACATTCTTTGTAGATTTATTAAGTCTGTCCTAAATGTGACAAAGAATTTAAATCTGGATGGATTAGATATAGATTGGGAGTTCCCCGCATGGCCAGATAGTGACACACGTCAAAAAATACATTTTGTGCAACTTCTACAGGAATTACAAAAGGAATTTGATCGTATTTCGCCAAACCTAATTCTGTCTGTTGCATTAGGCGTGCCACCAGCAATTATTGCTCAAAGTTACAATATTCCACAACTAGCTGAGTATGTCTCTAATTAAAATTGGTCCATAAGACTTTTAATAATGTATTAATTTTCTATTATGTTATAGACACGTTGATTTCGTTAATCTGATGACTTATGATTACCATTTTTTCATCTGGTATTTTCCTATTACTGGTCTAAATGCTCCTTTATATCCGCGATCACTGGAGACTGGGTATTTGTCGACTCTAAATGTAAATTATTCAGCATACTATCTCCTTTCTAAGGGAATGCCACGTGAAAAAATTGTTATTGGCATTCCAACATATGGGCATTCCTACAAGCTGGATAACTCATTGAATCATGAAGTCGGATCCCCAGCAAAAAGTTTTGGCAGTTCTGGAAGTGCTGGTTTTGTTCCATATTCAACAACCTGCAAGTTTTTACATTCTGGAGCAGAGACTATTTTCGAAAACGAGAGTCGTGTTCCATATACTTATAAAAATGATGAGTGGATTTCATACGACGATATTTCTAGTATAAAATATAAAGTAAGTTGATAAATATGTATATGTTTTATTGTTAATGCTTGCATAGTTTCATTCATATACATTATTAATTATTCTTTCTTTTAGATCGAATGGATTCTTGAGAATGGTTTTAAAGGAGCAATGATATTTTCTTTAAATACCGATGACTGGAACGGTACTTGTACCGAAAACACAACATTCCCTCTAACTCGTATGACGTCTAGTATTCTAAAGCACTCTTAAAACTGCAGTTCCAAAGAATTTTTAATGCATTCAGAACATACCGCATGAAAAGAAAATTAACGTTGCATTATGCTTAAATCATTCTAACCAAGCTTATACACTTATCAATGTTTACATATCTCAAGGTAGTGATGTGTGTACTTTTAACGTTTGTATCAAAACATATCTATCTTATGGAGTATCGTGTTGCTCTTATAGCTATTGAAAAATTGCATTATTGAATTAATAAGTAGATAATAAAATTATTAGTAAAAATATTGAAAAATGTTACCACAAAAATATGAAAAAATATGTTTCTTCTTAGTATCTTTACGGTTCAAACATTCATTTCTTAACATTTTATCTAATGCGTCAATCCAATTGCATTTTAGATGATATGAATTCCAATATATGTATATGCAAATCTCTAGAAAATTGTGTACACTGGTCTTGTAGTTCTTGTTTTATGACAAACATAGCAATATACACAATGTGATCTTAGAAGCGGAAGCATGCTTACACCGTTATTTTCCTGAATGTTACATTATTTTTCTAAAATTTTGTAACCCCCCGTCTTTCTTGTTTGCTGAAGAAGGAAGTTATATATTTATTATATGTAACAGGGTTAATAGTCTGAACGCAACACCCAAAGTTGTGATCTCTGTAGTAGAACCAGATTGGAATCCAACTCCACACGGTACAGTTGCGGCTAATAATGGCTACCCCTCCAGCGCTTCCTTCACACTTGCCCCCCACTCCTTCAGTTAGCCACAAGGAGAATGGGATTAATAAATCCAATAGTCCCATATTCTTTATGGTTGTTAGAAGAAGCGGAGAAGAAGATCTGATTGGAGCGCTGGAACGGCATCCGACTATTATTTGCCGCAACTGTACTTAAGGCTGTTATTCAGCTATTGCACGTGTGCACACGTACATGGAATGTTGACGTCAGAAGTCAGGAAACATATTTTCCATTTTTCTTGTTCATTTCTAAACGATTTATCAAAATCTTTGATGAACCACTTTCGTTATATGATACAGCTAGCAGCTCTTTTCGATTTAAGTGCGAGAAATGTTTCAATTTCGAGAAAATTCTCCATAAAGTAATCGTGGATTTCTTTTTTGGCGAGTGAGTGGAAAACAGGAGAAAAATGAAAAATGTTTCCTCAATTCTGACGTCACCACTATGTGTATGTATGCACACATACACAGCTATTCAGCTAACCAGCAGCCTTAACACGTTCACGCCGGGGAAAATATCTACGTTTTTTCGCGTGAGGCGGGACTGTTTATCTTCTTACGCTTCGGGGGGCGGGGCGACACTGTTGCAAATTCGAACGCGCAAACAATAAAAAAAACTTATTTTTTTTAACGGCTTATTTTCTGAAAACAAGTGACTCACCTATGATGCACGTCGCCCCACGGGATAGTCAAGTGTGACCCACCGGTGGGTCACGCCGGCGTGAACGTGTTAATAATAAAACAATACCTACAGGGTTAAGGGGATTCCGGATCTCTTATTTATTGTGTGAGTAAAATGTAAAGGAAAATTGTAAATAACATGATTATCATTGAGATTTTTCCCAAAGCGGAATTCAATGCAGATTCTGAAGGGTTTAACAATCTTCTTCACACCTCTTTCGCAAGAGTAATCCGATTTGAAATGTTTCAAATTTACATCTTTCCGGGAGCGCCTCAACGTTATAGTCGGTTCATAAGTTCGATATGTTTTTTGACCAATCGAAAATAAAGCTATGGCAAGGCGCAGTTTTCGCTGCATAACATGTTTATTATGAAGTATGCATATACATGGCTTTGCAATAAATGTATTTTATTTTAATAACATTTATTTTATTAGCATAATTTTACGTTATTTTATGGAATCCACGTGTGATTTGTTGAGCGTTGCGTTCCTTGCGACTGTAAAAAACACGTCGAATTCGTGGACCGACTACATATGGAATTATTTCATTAATTAAATATTTCAAAATATTCATATATTTATTATTTTATTATTTGTCAAAAGGCTAAATTGAGGAAAGCATAAAAATGGCTCTGTTCACATTGATAAACTACAATGTTCTTTCTAAAAGAAAACTAAACGTTGGGGCCTCTAGGCATTGGAATTTTGCGCCATCTTAACCGAGAATATCCATTAATAAGTTCATTACAGAATTTTGGTTGCTTAGAGTGAATAATTTTTGAAAGAAATGAAAGTTAACATCATAACATTGCTAAGATAATGAATTTCACATTCTTTCATTAGTTTAATAAGGTCAGACTGCCTCAATTAACGGAATTGTTCAATCGCGTCCAACTTCAGCTGGTGCGTTTGCCGTGAATAACCCTGTATATATAATATTATATGTTATATTATGATGCTGTAAAATGCCCTTTTCTCTATGGATAATAGCTTACGCGCTTCTACATGGAACGCGACTACCGCTCCATTTAAACTGTTCACAACCATGACAAAGCACTCCAGCGTCTACTCATTATTCTATTATTTTGTATTCCTAATTTCTTTTCGAATCTATTATTTTGTAATTCTAACGATCGCGACGTCTACTGAAAGGAAGAGACCACCTTAACAAGCATCAGCACTAACCAGCTATTGCCATATCGAAGCCTATATAGCCGAAGGAAAGCCAAATTCTCGGCACGCGTGAATTTACCGGACAAGCTTGTTCTCGAGAGCCTCTCTTAGGACCCAAAGTAGGATGGCAGCCTACCGAAAAGGATTGTGTCCGCTATCAATACTCGAAATTAGCGAAAAGTTGCGAGCCATTATAGTATTGGTGGCTAAGGTATATTGAAGTGACGAATACCGGTGGGAAGCAGCACCGTCTGGAACCGTAGGGAACCGATCCTAGTGTATGAACCTATGTAACTTGATAAGATTTGTTGAAGTCTTCAACTCTCGCTGGGGACAATGTCACTATTAATTGCGTTACGCGAAAACATCGCTTCTACGAAATAATTATCGTGAAGTAATTAAGACAGAACGCTGAATGACATTTGCGAATTACGGCATGCTAGGTAAGACGGTAGATGGCGAGATAATGGAGTCTGTCACGATAACGTAAGTGTGGGGACATGATCGGCAGAAGATTATGTACACCACAAAATTCATTCTTTATGAAGTTGTGGATGTGGACAGGAGTCATTTTCGAATTTATTTGTTTTTTACTACCGGAATTTACGGTGTTTTTGGCTTGGAAAATCGCAGACTATTACCCGTGTTCACGTTTCGTTAACAAAACCAAAGGATCTTGTGCTTTTCATCCATCTTGTGGGAATCTCAATTCTTGACCAGGCGCGCGGTATCCAAGAAAACGCGAAAGGAACTCTGGGATCATTCTAATATCTTTGTAAAACTTTTTATATTGACTCAGCTCTTTCATCTGATATTTATATTGTTAGAAGCTAATTTCACCTAAGAGTAGTGGACTGTGGCAGAATAAGGTTTCATATCGCTATCGCTTTTCGATAGTATTGCATTCGATTTGTTATAATATTCTATATTCTATCAACTAGCTTCAATTCACTTACTTATTGCAATATATCTTTTCTTTGTAGATTTACTTGGCTTTGTAATCTTGCACTGTCTATATTTGCTAACATTTTCATATCGCCATTTCTTCCTGTAATCCGCCATTTTGTGACCATGATTCGCTATCAATAATATATCAATCTAGAAATGTTCTAACATAATTATCGATTATTTGCGATTTTAGCATTTCCCAACGTACGTTCTCGTGCGTAATAACGTTTTCCTGAAAAGGAGAATACTTACTCACCGTTGCAATCTCGTTACGTAGTCTTAATTGTATTCTCATTATACAGTACTAACATAGAGTATATTTCGCAACTTACCGCGATTGCGGTTATGAAATTTCAGTCAATGATATCGACTTATTTCGAACGGTGACAAACATCAGTTGATACCATTGGCTAAAATTTCATAATTGTAACTTTGGTTGAGTTTCGGAATATACCCTTGATATGTCACTAGCTGTACACACGGTCCGTAAATAAAGCATGGCAAGGGAAGGTCTTCCCACTCACCTCAGTATTTGAACCCAAAATGGCGAACATGCATTGCTCGTATACTGATTCTCCAACACAGAAATAACTGATGTATGTACCACATTTACCCTGCCCGTATACTTACGGGGCACAAGATGGCGCCCGTGGGTGGGAAGATCTAGAATTCCTCAGGAAGACCTACTTCTGTGAAGCTAGCCGGTCAACTATTTCCGGCGATCCTAAAGGTTTTATTAATCGTTTGGTGGTCGTTTGACGCTGATTGATAGTCTAATTAAAACATTTGATACTCAATAATTATTTCAGAAAATCACTTTTAAATTTGAGTGTGAAGTTAGCCGAAAATGTTTTAATTTTTAATTTTTTTAGGTCTAAAAGGTGCTTAATTGATGGAAAATCATTTGACGGTCGCAAATATGCAAATTAAAATGTTTGATAGTAAGCGGTTTAGTAAAAAAAATGCAAAAAGCGCGTTTGACATATCGCGGGTCATTCCGATGATGCCGAATACTGAATGCACCATATTTGTTTATAGTTCCGCGTTCTGATTGAACTTTTGCAAAATAACTTGCAATATTTTAGTATTCTTTTTACGAAATAGTGATTATTATTAAGAATAGTCCAGTAATCCATAAGAGTGATGTAAACTAGTTATATTACGGTTGATTTTTAAGGACTTGTAGCCGCGATAGAGAAGTGCTGACCTGGGAACAAATGATTATATAAAATCATAAAAAACTATATATAATCATAGAATTGTATATAATTATACCCAAAATTTGTCTCTATATGATTAGATTAAAAATTTGACAAAAATAAACGATGAACATGTAAATTTTATAGGTATAAAGGTATTGCCAATGTTGAGCCCCAAGTACCCTGATCCCACGAATGGGCGGTCGCCAGACCATCCAGTCCACACGCGCAGGAATGCGATAATCAGGAAGGCAAACGGTTTGACGACCAAGAGTTCCGAATGTGGTCAATTGCGCCACAATAAATTAAATTGCACGTTTGGTTGAAAAAGTTAGTTTACAGTCAATTTCCGAGCAGAACGGGTGGTCTCGGTGGGTTCATTTCTAATCGACGAACGTCGTTTAACTGTACTTATTCTCTTGTTTTGTTTCAATAAACCTTCACCGCTTTATCACATTCGAGTGAGTTCTCACACCTAAAATTATTTTAACTAACTTTTTTAAGGATAAAACTACCCTTTGAATGATCAGGTAAAGACAAATTTTGGATATATAAATATTTTTTTTCAGTACGTTCTAAAATTCATTATCAATACTGTTAGTATGATTATGTGTCATTCAATTACATGTAAGTAAACAAGGACATAACACACTTGCAGTACCTGCGATGATTTCAAAACGTACCCCAGAGTACGTTCCGAAATTTACACTGCAAGTGTACTTATACTTATGTACTTATAATCGTACTTAAGTACGAAGATACTTTGTAGGGTTGTTCTAGAACCCGCTTGTTCTGGTCCATCCGAAGAAACACGTGGCTGCATGAGTGTAGTGTCTTGTGTGTGAATGGCTTCTTCTTTGTGTGATGAGCCGTGGCTACTGGACGAATGGTTCGTGCATGATGGCGAAGTTTCTGTGAGTATATATGATGTTCGTTCGTTGTTTCTAAATCCGCGAGAAATTCCCCTGGTATGCTGAGGTATGTTCCATACACTAATTCAGCTGCTGATGCCTTCAGGTCTTCTTTCACGCTTGTGCGTAATCCTAGTAACACCATTGGTAAGGTGTCGACCCAAGAATCCGTTTCACGGCACATGATCGCCGTTTTTAGAGAACGGTGCCATCGCTCAACCATCCCGTTTGAAGCCGGATGGTATGCGGTTGTCCGGATCCTTTCTGCTCCGATGAAAGTGACGAGAGCTTTGAAGAATGCAGATTCGAACTGCGATCCCCTGTCAGTGGTGATCGTTGTGGGAGCTCCAAATCTTGCCACCAAGTTGTTGAGAAAGGCGGCTGCGACTGTGTCGCTTGATGTGTCCGTTATTGGTACTGGTTCGGGCCATCTGGTGGACCTGTCGATCATCGTTAGGCGGTATTTAAAAGCTTTTGATGTCGGCAGTAGTTCCACGATGTTGAGATGTACTTGGCTGGAACGAGAGTCCGGTACGGGTATGTGTTCCGGTACATTGTGATTGTGCCGAAAGATCTTGCTTCGTTGGCACGCGATGCACGTCCTGGCCCAGCCCATGATGTCTTTATTCATCTTGGGCCATACGAACTTCTGTTGTATGATGCTTTTGGTGGCGCGGCCGCTCGGGTGTGAGAGACCGTGCGCTGTGTCAAGATCGTCCTTCTTAATCCACGTGTTATGTATGGACGTATTTCCTTAGTTGAGACGTCGCAATAGATGTTGGTTTCGGAGTTATCTACTCGAAATCTTTTTAGTTGCATCGAAGAATCCGTTTGTAGCAACTTTTTGAGATCTTTATCAGTTGCTTGAGCTGCCGCAATTTCTTCAGTGGTAACGATGACGGGCATACTGATGGTGTTGACTCTGGAGAGTGCGTTGGCTACGACGTTGTCAGAACCGCTTACGTGCAGGATTTGTGTGGTGAATTGGCTAATGAAATCCAACTGGCGTAGTTGTCTAGGCGATGCCTTTTTTGCTTTCTGTTGAAAGGCGTACGTGAGGGGTTTGTGATCTGTCTTCACGATCAATTGTCTTCCTTCCACCGCGTAGCGAAAGAATTTCAGGCTTGAAAAAACTGCTTGCAGTTCGCGATCATACGTGCTGTAGTTTCGTTGAGCGTTTGAGAACTTGCTTGAGAAGAAACCGAGTGTTGTAATACTGCGCTCATCGCTTTGTCGGAAGCGAACGCGATGAAATGCGTGAAATAGTACGAGAAATGAAAGAGACCGATATCTGCAGCGAAACCAACTCAACGTATGCAAACGGAGCGAATTTACTTCCCTTTGCCGGATTTAGACGCGCAACTCGAACGAATAGCGCAATTCGACCTCTTCATTACGCTCGATGTGATGCAAGGGTACCTACAGATTCCTTTGGTCGAAGACTCGCGTCCGAAGACAGCATTTATCACTCCTGATGAAACGGAACAATTTAACACGGCTATGTTCCGACTCATGAACGCCTCTTTCTACTTCATGAAGGCGATGCATCGTGCCCTCGAACCCCTACACGAGCAGGTCGTCCTTTTTTTCCTGGATGATGTTCTTATCCCTGGAAGCACCTGGTCCGAGCTCAAATCTAAACTATGCGAGACTTTAATGGCTTTACGACGTGCAGGATTTACGCTCAACTTAAAGAAATGTCAATTTTTGAAACGTATGGTCTCGTACCTCGGGTTCGAAATATCAGGAAACGCGATTAAGCCTGGACAACAGAAGTTACGCGTGATAAGCGAGTTCTCCCCGCCGAAAGACGTCCACGAAATTCGACGATTCCTAGGTCTCACAGGCTTTTTCCGCCGATTCGTAGTCAAGTATGCAAAACGTGCCGAACCGCTGTGCCAACTATTGCGAAAATACTGTTTAAATGGGACAAGATGATAGCGCGAGCCGTTACGGATTTACGCAACGCTTTAACCTGTCGGCCCGTCCTTAAATTATTTAGTACTGCACACCCGACAGAATTTCATACCGATGTCAGTAGTAGCGGTTTAGGCGCGATGCTTCTACAACAATCGAAAGACAAAAGATGGAATCTTATATACGCGATCAGCCGTCGTACGAATAAAGGCGAGGCGAATTACCATTCATCGAAACTCGAGGTAATCGCTATAATTTGGGTCATTAATAGACTCCGAGCCTCACTTATTAATATTAAATTTACAATAGTTAGCGATTGTCAAGCACTAATGTACCTCAATACGAGCAAAACGAAGCACCTACACACAGCTCGTTGGGCCGCGCATTTGAGCGAGTTCGATGCCGAAATTCGACACCGAGCAGGTATCGACATAACTCACATCGACGCCTGTAGTCGAGCCCCCACCATCAATCTGATGACAATTCATTACGATGTTGCCAACTCCGAAGAAAACGATAGTAAAAATGAACAAAATACCGCACCCTCATGAAAGTGCGGGTGCAAGACGGAATAACGAGAGTGAACGAGAGAATAATAAAGTAGAGAAACAGGTGTATACGAGGTGTGATAAAAAAAAATACCCGGACTGGCTCCGTAAAAAATAAACTTTATTGCTTATCGGTACAAATACTCAATCACTTTCAAAGTATTCACGTTCTGCACCTATACACTTATGCCAGCAGATCTGCCACTTTTCAAAACACTTTTTATAAGAGCTTTTCGGGATACTGTTCATTTGCTTTGTCGTATTTGCTTTGATTGTTTCAATGTCGTTAAATCTCTTTCCTTTTAGCGAAATCTTGATTTGTGGAAAAGGCCAAAAATCACAAGGAGCCATGTCAGCTGAGTAAAGTGGTTGTTGAATCACAGGGATGTTGTGTTTTGCCAAAAAACGTTGTACCGATTGAGATGTGTGCGAGGACGCTTTATCGTGATGCAGGGCCCAGTTGACAGATTTCCATCTCTACGGCCTCTTGCGACGGATAGCGTCTTGCAATCGTTTGAAAATTTCAATGTAATAAAGCTGATTCACTGTTTGGCCTGTAGGAACGTATTCATAGTAAACAACTCCTTCTATATCGAAAAAAACAATGAACATGATCTTGACGTGGGAGCGAACTTTTATGCCACTCAAAAACACATGTACGGCTTAAAGCATGCTCACTAAAAGCAATTTTTAACATTTGGAGAGTTTCTGTAGCGGTTTTAGCAAGTTTTGCGCAAAACTTAATGCAGACGCGTTGCTCCTTCTCGTCCGACATTTTCAGCAAAACTGAATTGCGACGGAGGCGCGGTACACGTCTTACTTCAAGAGTTGCTCAATGGAAATTATTTAATGGTTTTGGGTCCTCCTTTGTGCTACGAGCAGGGGAGAGTTCAGGGAATATTCACATAAAGGGAGGAGTCTAAACTACGAATACTAGGAAAGTTACGAACCAGTCCGGGAACTTTTTGATCACACCTCGTAAAGTTATCCGGGAGCAAGATGAGGTCGCTATGTTCCAGGCGAGCAACGATTCAAACAAACGTAAGTGTGTGATTTTACATACGAACACGAGTTTACGCACACCTCAAGAATACAGCGAAGTACGCGGTTTCGAGCTGGTTAACGGATTCCTTTATAAGAAAGATGGAGAGAAACGATTGTACGTTATTCCTAGTAATCTCCGAAAAAATCTACCGATTGACTTCCATGATATGCGCAACCACGATATGCGCAACATAACCTAAGACAAATGCGCGAATTTTACCACTTCCCCGGCATGCGACAGTACGTGAAGCAGCATTTGCGGATGTGCATATAGTGTATCATGAAAGCAAACTCGGTCGACAGCAAGGAGAACTTCACCCGATCCCTCCGGAATCCCGACCTTTAGCGATGGTTCATATTGCCCATACCGGTCCGTTCGTCACAAACGGAAGACAAAAACACTATGTACTCGCCCTGATCGACAACCTCACGAGGTTTGTTTTTCTTTCCGCAACACGAGACACGAAGACAACGGGAGTCATAGGAGCGCTGGAGCAATTCATACTTCAGTACGGAGCCCCAATACGCTTAATCAGCGATAGAGGAACATGTTTCACGGCAGCGAAGTAAGAGGAACAGCGCAGCGAGGAAAAGCGCACCAAGAACCATTGAAAACGACAAGAAAGACCCCAAACAATGCAATAGTTCACCATGCGTGACCGCGACGATATGAAACGACCAAACAGTCCCGGAAGGTTCGTAAAAACGCGCCCAGGCCCAATTATAATTCCATTAAGAGTTAAACTTATAAACTTTAAGTGATAATTATGTTAACCGTTAAGTTAAGTATGTTACGCGTTAATTAAATTAAACCTCAATAATATTAAGCGTTAAGTGTTGAATACATTAAACGTTAGGTTCGTATACGTTGAATGAGTGCGTGTGTGTGTGCGTGCGATTAAGAGAGGAGTTCGAGAATGGAGCGCGAGAGTGAGTCAGCGCGTGTAACGCGCCAGACGCCAAATCGTAATTAACCTCGCACGGGAGGCGAGGCTAACCTGACGTACGACACTTGTCTTATCACCCAGGGCTAACAAAATCCAACAATTATTTTCCGAAATACTTGGGCGCCAGGTTCTCGCGAGAGAACCGCGGAAGACTTGACCTCCCGCATCAAAGTTCTAACAATTAAAATAAGTAAAATCCTCTCCACCGACTAAACCAGCTCGCGGAGGCGGCAGGGATCTTCGAGACAAGAACAGTTTCAAACGAAAATAACATTTTAATTTCTGGGTCACCAATAACGAAATTCGGTCTTTATCATTGTGTCAATCTCCTAATGCATCCACGCGCGTACAAAATTCCAAATTCGAACAATCTCAAAACTAATAACTGACCCATAAGATCGCGAGTCACACATGATTCATTTCTGAACATTTTCGTAATAAATAACGAAGAACAAATTTTTGCGATCTATGTGGCGCAGTCAAATTCCTACAATTCGATAAATAATGCCGTACAAAAACGGATACAATTTCTGAAATATCTCAATTGTATGAGTCGGTCCTAAAACTAATCGCAACATAACAACACGACCTCAAGGACCATTTCGTATTTCTCGGTAACACGTCCCTATCCAGAACGCGATGCAATGTATTTCGGAAATCAAACACTCAACCATTACCGACAAAATTCTACAATTGAAATGACGTTCTAAACAGGTCAAATCAGAAAATTGCAATAAATATATTCCACGATGGACAACACATTTACGCGAACAAGTTCCGTGCCGTTTAATTTGTGGGAATCCTTCTCCCGTGCACGCGGGCACAATCAAATCGTACGAAACGCGGGGTATCACGAGATTTCGTCGTTCAAAAAAACAACAATCGCTTACCGAAATTTTTAAGTCTCTTCGTTCCGGAAAATAAGCCCTTCAATACGGCCTTGGACAACGTCCAGATTTCACATAGACTTTTCAAAACCCCGCGTCGTCGACAGTTCAAGCAAGAAGAGTTAGTGCTCTTCGCAATCGTAATTGGCAACACAGGAGATGACCACCCTCTCCCTTATCCACAGACCATTTCTAATTGGTTATTCGGCCCCAATCAGAAGTCCCAATATGGCACCACGCGCCGAAATTCCGTCTTCACGACAATTCGTATGAGTCGGAAACAGCTATTAAAGGGCTGTCTCGCGATGGACTCCTTCTGCCCATAGAAATCGCAAAGGTTTACAAGCGACCAGGTTCTTCACGAATTGTCGTGCTGTACGGGTGCTCCGTAGTCCGTAGGTCACTGTCATGCAGGGTGAGTAAAAGCTCCTTGCTAATGACAATCATATGCATAGACGAATTCACGTAGCTCAGGTGATATCGTACGTACAGCTGGACATAGCTCACGAGGTGAGCGTTGCGATAAGCGGCAGCGCACGCAGTTAGGGGCCAGCTGATGCTCTGAGTCAATCAAGCCTTCGGTCCTTTTTCCGCCCGCGTTGGTCATCTCTCATTGGTTCTTCTCGAGATTCGATAAGTACGCTAGTACAATATTCGCGGCATGGAACATAGCAAAAATAAAACAACAAAATCAGAAAATTCGTAACAGTGTTGGTCCTTGAGGTGGTGGGATCTTGCCTAGATTCTTTTCTAATTTTGTATTTTCTCGCGTAACATTACAGTTCCCGCCAAGGACCCGAAGGAGGAAAATTTACCACGTCACAATATATTGCGACGTGATTCTAGGTCATCCCGTCACAAAATCGTTAATTAATAGGAAGACCAGTCCCGGCGCTCCAATGATCTTTAGCGCTAAAATTTATCATAAGTTTGTTTAATTTCTGAACTCCCTCTTGTTTTTAAGCGTCACCTATCATCCTATTGTTGTTATCGTTTTTCGTTAAAAATATTTTGCTGCTGCCTTTTTGCCTTTTCTATTTGACACACGCTTTCCATCTACCGTCAACGAGAGCACGATGAAGACGACTCACTCCCGCTCCCGTTAGGAACAAGGAGACAATCACTCAAGGACCGTTTCATGGAGATTTAAGAGAAGATTTAGTATCGACTGCCGTACCGTCTTGTATTGTTACCCACGCGGAAGGACACCGGCAAGGTCTCACCTGTAGGGCTTGCCAGGAGGCAGATGGAGGACCCGGGATGGGTCTCCAGATACTTTGGCCGGCCGTCCGAAAGAGACGCCATCACGGATTTTCGCCTCCTTCGCCGTCGATCTGGTATTTGGACGCACCCACCCTCCCCGTCAAATCGCTAAGCTGAGCGACCTCCGGGTCTGCGTACCCAAGTGTCCGCCAGGAAGTTAGCCGGACCATGTCAAGCTTGCTCTGCCAGTCCCAGCCGGGAGTTACCGAGTGGTCAGACTTTGACTGTCTCCAGTTCAGATCGGCCGTCTTTACTAGCCTCCACTATAGACACCAACAGCCTCGACAGGACCCTCGCCACCGCAGCCGCCGTCCGGAAACTTCGACTGATATTGTACCTGTTCGATTTACCGTCGTATCACCGCTCTTGCCGCCGGTAAGGATACGTAGGACCCACGCCGCAAATAATCGACAACGAAGCTATTATTGTCTAGAGTGTCTGAGCTCGTGCGTGTGTTGCCTCTCGAGAAATTTAATTACCTATAAAGAAAGCAAGAAAGAAGGAAGAAGACGGCCTTAGAGCCATTTCTAGAGCTACCTTTCTCGATTTCTCTCGTACCGCTCTCTTGCTTTCATTTTCGGATTACTTGGGGTGAGCCCTTTCGTTACTTTTTGGTGATTTTTTTTAGCAGTATCAAGAGACTCGGTCGAGTCTCGCGCCAAGTATAGGCAACTGGCTGTACAGGGCACGGATCGCAAAGACTCTTTATCCAAGTCAATACTTATACCTGTGTTTGAAATGAAATATCTTATGAATCACTATATATGAGAAAAAAATGGATACATTTACATATAGGAATTGAGGGTTCTGAATCGATTGCCACCAAGATCAATACGATTGGTGTACGAGATCAGGACGTATTAAGATGATGAGCAAGATGATTTTATTTGAGTTTCGTCGTCGTCATCGTCTTCGCACATCCATTTACTTTTTCATACGACGGATGGCGCTGGACCCATCTTTCTCGAAGCCACTCGCATATAGAAAAATATAGTTATATAGAATAAGAATAGTTATATAGAATAAGTTATATAGAATATAGAATAAGAACAAAATTGGCGGCTATTCCGCGATACAGTAACTCGATGAAAACAAAAACTTCCGGACTGACGAGTTTAACAACCAGTTCGCAATTGGTAGCTTCACGGCCAACCCGCGTGGTCGATGCGATATAACGACCAACCGTCAAAGACCTTACGCGTTCTTTGTGTAAAAAAATCAAGAACAATTTCTATTCGAACTACGTTACGAAACTCGACAGACTCGATACAATTGATTTCCAGGCCAACAATCAAAAGAAGAACAAACGAACAGTGAACACTGCCGGTCGACGGATTCTCGTGCCCGGAGAAACGCGAGGTCTTTCAAAATCCAAATTTACTATGTGTGCTCTTTGCACGCGAATCGAACAACGGTCAAAATTGCACGAGAATGCGTCGTTCACAAAAAGAATGTACTCGCTTACCGGAATGGATCCCAGCGACGCGTAATCCCAAAACGTAGGCACTGTGTGCACTCGCGACTAAATTTTCTCGGAGACAAAAAGGAAGACTTCTTGAAGCACGCTACTTGATCGATCGTCCAGACAGGATTGATTCTCGATCCCAACGCACTCAGTCTCCGCGTGAGGGGTAACGCCCCACTGCCTTAGGTTAATAGGCGACGATTCGCCATGCGAACGAATCCTTCAACCCAAAGTTCCATGCCACGCGTCAGATTCGAGATGTCACCACGACATGTGTCATTAGCAGTCGTGAACAGCTTTTTTGGTGGCTGTCATGCGACAGGCTCCTTCGTCCCTGATCGTGCGAGGTTTCACCGAGCGTCCCCGGATTTCGACCTCGCGATAATTGCAACGTGGAAAAACCTGGTGGTCGACAGTAGGTCGTAAGGGTAGGTGGCGGTCATCCTTCGCGCGCCATGTTCCAGTTGGTCTATTGGTTGAGTCTCAGGTTGATAGAGTGTGTTGCCGTGGCGTGACGTGTGGCGGTCCGCACCGGCACACCAGCTGTCTTGCTCGGCGGCCGCCGCCAACGCCACGGCGCTTTAACCGAATTCTCAAACGAGAAAATTAGAAGAGTTCCTTCTCTAGAAAAACTAGTCATGGGCCAACGCCCAATAGAGGACGCGACAGCTCTAGCGGTTTTTCGAACAACGGACACGTGCAAATGGTCTTCGCCATTTTATACATTCGTACCTTACAAATAGTTAACGGAATCAGAGTTTATATTGTTTTCTATAATAAAATAAGTCATAAAACAGCGTGTGTGTTCCATCACCCCCACTTATTCATATCCGACCAAAGAATAGCAACGACAATTTGGTGACCCCGACGTGATCGGTGTGAATAAGACGTGCGCGGAAAGACAAAGGGACATAGTGTCGCTAACAAGTGCAAGCATATCGCGGAACAATGACGACGCCACGTACGCCAGATCAGACAAGGCAAAGTCTGCCAAAAAGTGCTGACTACGAGGTGCCAAGCGATGGTGAGGATGATCGTGAAACAGCCAACGGCGAAGATACACACGAGCGAACCAGGAGTCAGAACGTGCATTCCGACCAGCGTCAACCACGTGTCGAAGACGTTCACCCTGTAAAATTGCCGCCATTCTGGGGAAATATGCCCGACTTGTGGTTCGCGCAGATTGAATCTACGTTCGCTAACCGACGAATTCGCAGCGACGATAAAAAATACAACCTCGTCGTCGAATCTCTCAACGCCGACACAATTCGACACGTCTCTGACATCATCCGCAGACCGCCGGTCGCTGGAAAGTATGAAGCCCTGAGAGCCATGCTCATTGACCGTCTCACCGACTCACGTGAACGCCAAATTCAAAAGTTCCTGAACGAGCTGCAACTGGCTGACAAAAAGCCCTCTCAATTGTTGAGGGAAATGCGAGAACTCGGAGGTGAGGTTGTTCACGACGACTTCCTACGGTCCAGATTTATTCAGTGTATGCCGTCAGGGATTCGCGCCTTCCTGGTAGGTAGTTCAGATCTCACGCTTACAAAATTGGCTGACACCGCAGACAGGCTCCTCGAGTCGTGTGGTAATACCTTTGTCATGGCAGTGGATCGCCAACCACCTCGAGCAACAGCGAGCCCTTCCGACAGCTCAATCTCAGGACGTCTCACCCTGTTGAAAAAATCAGTCGAGAGGATGCTAACCGTTGTGGACAAACTTGTCACTAAAATTGATAACTTGCAGGTTGGAAATTCGTACAATGACACCAACAACAACAGTAACAACAATGGTACCGGTGGCAACCAGCAAAGAAGCCGATCCAGGTGTCGCAACAGGCAAAATCAATCTCACGAGGGGATCTGCTACTACCATGCAAGGTACGGTGCGGATGCTAAGCACTGTCTGCAACCATGCAAATTCGGAAATAACCCGAATTCGGAAAACTAATAACACCAACCCATATGGAGACGGTTGGGAATGGTGACGAGGATAACATCAAGGAAATACGTCTTCACGTAAACGATAAGAACAATAATGTAACATTTTTGATAGATTCTGGCTCTGTAGTGACAGTTCTACCAATCCGCTTGGCCGCAGGGCAGCGAAAACTTTCCGCACTAAGATTGCACGCCGCAAATTCTACGGTAATCGCGACCTTCGGAACTCAGCTACTCGAACTGGACTTAGGATTACGCCGTCCATTTCGTTGGCTCTTCATCATTGCCGAAGTACAAAGCCCCATCATAGGAGCTGACTTCTTAAAAGAATTTGGTTTGCTGGTCGACATCTAGAATCAACAACTAATCGATTCTCTCACCGGACAAACAACAAAGGGCTCTTCTCAACACCAGTGCACAGCATATCTACAATCAGCGAGCACAGTGAGTACGCAGAGTTGTTGAACAAATACATTAAAGTCACAATACCTTCCGCAGTTACTGGGTCGGAAACTTCCGCCACTGTGGAACATCATATAGAAACTACCGGACCGCCAGTCGCTCAGAAGCCTCGGAGGCTGGTAGGAGAAAAGCTGGAAGTGCTCCGCAAAGAGCTGCAATACCTGCTCGAGAAAGGGATGATCAGACCTTTGAAAAGTCCGTGGGCTAGCCCAATCCATATCGCTAAAAAACCACAAGGAAACTGGCGATGCTGTGGAGATTTTCGGGCCCTAAATGCAAAAACAGTGCCGGACCGGTACCCGACAGGGCACAGCCACGACTTATTCCAACGATTATACAAAAAGAAGATCTTTTCGACACTGGATTTGACCCGTGCTTACCACCAGATTCCTCTGGCGCCGGGCGACGTACCAAAAACTGCCATCACAACACCACTGGGTCAGTTCAAATACCTGGTGATGCCATTCGGACTCCGTAACGCGTCGCAGACGTTCCAAAGGTTCATGGACTCAATCTTCAGGGATCTTGACTTCGTCATCGTATACATTGACGACATCCTGGTCGCCTCGGAATCACCTGCTGAACATATGGAGCATCTGAAAACAGTGTTAAATCGACTCAAAGAAAACAACCTAGTCATCAACGTGGACAAGTGTGTGCTGGGGAAAAACGAGCTTACCTTTCTCGGCTACACAATCAACGAACATGGATACAAACCTTCGGTCAACCGCGTCGAGGCTAGCCTACAATATCCTCGTCCGGAAACGATCGTCGAGCTGCGCCGATTTCTAGGGCTCGCAAATTATTACCGACGGTGTATTCCGAGAGCGGCTGCTATTCAAGCCCCGCTGAACGAGCTCCCCGCTGAAAGCATTGCTGACGCTGCATTAACGGCTTTTCTCTCTCCAGGTGCGCCGCTTCGATTAACGACGGATGCCTCCGACTTCGCAATGGGAGCTTCTCTCGAACAATTAGACGGAGCTTGGAGACCCGTGGGATTTTTCTCCCGAAAATTATCACCAACGGAACGGAAGTACAGTACCTATGACAGGGAACTACTGGCCGTGTTTTCCGCAACGAAGTTCTTCCACCATATACTCGACGGCCGAAGCTTCGTTATCCGCACGGACCACAAACCTTTGGACAGACAGTTACGCCAAACGGATTATATTGCTCAGTTCAACGCAGAGATCGTCTACCTCAAAGGAGACGAGAATGTGGTAGCTGATGCATTGTCACGGATCCAAGATATCAACCAAATCAACATGCCAAAGGTCCTATCGGCGAGGGAAATCGCAGACGCACAGGAAGCCGACGACGAACTGCAACACCTGATCGAGGACGGGTCATCTCTGGACCTACAGCACCTCTCAGTGGAGCCTGGGACTTCGGTTTATTGCAACATTGCTGAGGGAGTAGTGCGACCGTACATTCCCGTTAGCCTACGCCGCAAAGCTTTCGACTCGGTACATGCTCTATCCCATCCCAGTGGACGTAGCACGTGCCGCATGCTCCGTCAAAAATACGTGTGGCCAAGCATTAAAAAGGACGCTCTGGAATGGTCGCGGACGTGTGAACCATGTCAGAGATCAAAAATTCACCGACACAATAGACTGGAGCCAAATCACATCGAGGTGCCAGACAATCGTTTCAGCCATGTACACATGGACATCACCGAGCTCCCGGTGGTCAACGGTTATAGGTACTGTTTAACTATGATGGACCGGTTTTCTCGCTGGCCGGAAGCTGTTCCCATGCAAAATATTACAGCGGACTTGGTAGCATCCATGTTTTTCACTCACTGGATCTCCCGATTCGGAACGCCACTCATGATAACGACGGACCAAGGCAGTCAATTCGAATCTGCGTTGTTCACATCGTTGACACATTTGGTTGGCGCGAAGAAAATACACACTACACCATACCACCCTGCATCGAATGGGTTAATTGAACGCTGGCATCGCACCCTGAAATCGGCACTGATGTGCAGCAGGCAAGTTCCGTGGCTCGAACTTCTACCCACTGTACTTCTCGGACTCCGGACCTGCTTCAAGGAAGATTTGGGGGCTTCGTGTGCCGAGATGCTGTATGGAACGACAATCAGAGTTCCCGGAGAGTTCTTCATCAACATCGAAATGCCGGCAGATCCCAAGGCATTTGTTGAGAAATTTCGAGAGCACATGAGGGGGCTGAGACCGACACCGACCGCACACCACAATAAGGCTCGGATGTTCGTGCTAAAAGACTTGTACAACAGCTCGCACGTCTACCTACGAAACGACACGGTGAAACCTCCGCTGGAACCGCCATTCGATGGACCCTTCAAAATCATAAAAAAACTCGACGATAGGCGATTCGTCATCGACGTCAAAGGCGCGGAAAAAACCATATCGGTCGAACGGTTGAAACCGGCCTATATCAATAAAAACGACTCGGTTCCCAACGACGAGGAGCCAGTGACACAACCGCATCAATGGGGGTCTTCCATGGACCCACCGAAGAAAACATATGGAAAGAAAGTCTCGTTTCCCTCATCTACGTCCTCGGCATAGACGAGGTCACTGGGAGGGGAGTGGATGTGGCGGTCCGCACCGGCACACCAGCTGTCTCGCTCGGCGGCCGCTGCCAACGCCACGGCGCTTTAACCGAATTCTCAAACGAGAAAATTAGAAGAGTTCCTTCTCTAGAAAAACTAGTCATGGGCCAACGCCCAATAGAGGACGCGACAGCTCTAGCGGTTTTTCGAACAACGGACACGTGCAAATGGTCTTCGCCATTTTATACATTCGTACCTTACAAATAGTTAACGGAATCAGAGTTTATATTGTTTTCTATAATAAAATAAGTCATAAAACAGCGTGTGTGTTCCATCACCCCCACTTATTCATATCCGACCAAAGAATAGCAACGACAGACGTCAGTTGTCCCGCGTTGCAAGCGCCTCCTAGGCCAGTAGAGGGGCTGTCTAGCTCGAGCGTAAGATGTCGGACCTTCTCGCGTCTGGGCTCCTTCCTTCAGGACTCCAGCGGGTTATCCTCCTTACTCGTGCCGCCGAGATTTCGGCGAGTGAGCGCTATGTCTCGAAAGACCGGCAGAATACAAAAAGAAAGCAAAAAAAAAATGAAAACCTAATTTCAAGGAATTAAAAGAGGCCCTTGCGGTTGGTGGATCCTGCCTGGACTTTATTTTCCTTATGCCCCTTTTGCGTAAGCGCGCGGGTTTTCCGCCGAGGATAAGACGGGTAAAATCCACCACGTCACAATATATATTTTCTCAAGAATAACTTCATGATTTATCGAGGCAAGTAAAATAAGATAAATAATAATACAATAACTGTCTTAGGAATTCTTATCCCTTAGCCAAATCTATCATGAACATTGGCATTTTGCTAATGGTAATCAATACTAGTCATTGGAATCTCATTCAATTATCATTAGTTATCTGTGATTCTCTTTGGCAAAACATCATCACAAATAGCATATTTTGTTAGGGGATAAATTACAGAGATTATGAATACATTAATTAATAGTTTCCTGGGACATCTTGTATATATAATTTCATGACTATTTAAAAATTTTATCGTCTATAAAATGTAAGTGATTTATATTATTTTTCCAGATGACATTTAAATACTAGTACTTCTTCCATGGAGGCAATACTTATGAAAAAATTTTGAATATTTATATCATAACCTGCTAAAGGACAAAAACTTGTGATATCTCCCAAAAAACATTTTCGTGTAAAAAAACTCGCCAATTACAGGATTGCTTTAAATTCCTCACCTTAAAAAGTAAATACCTATATTTATATAATACATTATTGCTCTACTAATAAAAAATATTGAAATCATTGTGGGACCCTTACCGAAATCAGAGAGACGCGTAACGCGACGGGAAGAGTAGAGAAATAGCGACAAGAGCGGAGGAGGGAGAAGATCGTGAGGGACAGTTGGACGACGACCGCAAGGCGACTGAATCATTCTTCTGTACTTTTCAATTACTTCATTAAACTAATTGTTAAACTCAACACTGACTGGATTCTTAAATTATCCCACATCATATTATAATGCCAAGTATATAAGTTACAACATGTCTGCGTTGACTATATGATCTAGCACTAGCTCATCTTTTTAATTGGATTTTTAACATTTCCTATAACGTCTTCGCTACACTTTTGTGTTACTACTTATACAGTCTTAGGATATTATTAATCTGCTCAAAGTATTGTGAAATTTTGGGCACGGACTCGCCAAGTAGTACTCGATAAGGAATTTCCCAACGTTTTTTAAACTATTAAATGACCATTAAACGATAATTAAATATAAGAAGTAGTAGTAACACAAAAGTGTAGCGAAAACGTTATAGGAAATGTCGAAAATACAATTAAAAAGGTGAGCTAGTGCTGGATTATATAGTACGCAGACATGTAGTGACTTATGTACTTGGCATTATGTAATAATATGATTTCAATATTTTTTGTTAGTAGAGCAATGATGTATTATATAAATATAGGTATTTTTTTTAAGGTGGGGAATTCAAAACAATCTTGTACTTGGCCAGTATTTTTACACGAAAGTGTTTTTTGGGAGATAGAGACTTACCCGGCTAGGCCTTCTGCTTCGCCGGTTTACCTACCGCTTATCACGAGCGAATGTTCTTCCGCTCGCATTAAGTACAAAGGACGATAGTGCGGACGATTTCAATTTAGATTCCGCTGTCGATTTAAGAATATAATATTGTTTCAAGTTATACCGTAGATCACGAATTTTTGGAAATTGTCGAATTGTAACTTGAAGACTGCGTTAGAACTCGCCTTTCTGGAACTTTTGCTGACCCCGGCTTCCCCGGCATGGTTTTTAGCAGCCAGCTTAGAGTTCTACCTCTGCTGTCTAAGAGCATACTTTCTAAGTATTATATGATTTACTTTTGACTAATTATCGAGAAAATTTTGCTGCTGCATTTGCCTTGCATTTTTTTTTCTAAATTTGGCTGATTATATCGTTACTGCCCTATTATATCTTATTTGGTGCCTCGTGATACTACTTTGTCTATCGTTCTCGCCTAGAACGTTCTAGAGAATGCACGACCGACCCCTTCAAGGTGACCGGTCTTGTCTTGAAGATTTGTAATAAGTCACGTAGGCTGCTTATTAACGTTACAGTGATACTAAAATACCTCTTTTGCTTTAATGAAATTGTGCGAATTGTTTCTTATATTATTGTTTCTTACCTGGTGTTCTTTACATTCTTGTTAACGATATTCATGGTAAATCTTTTTGCATTTTTGTGATTTGTGTAACTTGTTCCTATCGTCGTGATGCAATTGTATACCGCGAAAATATCTTGTTAAAACAAAATTGTCGCGCTGTGGACCTGGAATTTCTCTCGCTCCTGCTTCAGTAATTTATCCCGCGAATTTTGTCGCTAATTTATCGTATTGTTAATTTCGTTTGAACCTTTCTATAGTGTTTCCCGTTAATATTGCGAATTGTTGTGAAAACCCGGTAAATTGTAGCATTCAAAGTCCCATTTCTGGATTAACTATATCGCGTAGTTCGTGGACTCCCGTCTCGCTTCGGCTATGATCATCGTACCTAACATCTTTGCGTACTACGTTTCTATTATTAGAACTCTTGTCGCTATATCTCTTTTATGCGTATTACTTTATCCGCACCGTAGCTAATGGAATAGTTTAGCAAAAATTCCGATTTCTGTGTAACGTTATCCAAAATAGCGTACGGACGTCCCCCCGCTCCCGTTATATTTTCTTGCTTAGTTTTAAGAATACCGTGAATTTCCGAATACTCTATGTTTTTAGCGACTTTCTTAAGAGTAATATTTTGCGTCCCGTTCCTGCTAAATTTGATATTAATTCCTTCCACGATATTAATTTCTTGTTTCATATTAGCCGATTAATTCCGAATTGATTAATATCAAATATTGAAACTACGTTTAGCGGTCCCTACCGCTAAACCAAATCCTTCTCTTACCCTTTTGACCCCGCTTTGTATTGGATTTTTTCGGTTTTGTGAATCTTTTCACCCTTGTGTTCCGATTCTGAATTCCCGAATAGTAATGTCCTTCTGATGCTTTTTAGCGGTTCCTATCGCTCCCGTATTTGAGTCCCTTCTTAATTCTTCGCGTTAGCTTAAGTTTCTGCATTGTATCGCTTCCCGGAAAAATTTGACTTTTGTAAATTAGTTGTAAGAAAAGTTTGTTAAATTGGTTGGCTTTCTCACGCATCTGCCTAACAACGTTATATGCTTTGGCTCACTCACTCGTACAATTTACTGCTAATATTCTGATTGTTGTCTTCCGTTTGCTTCAATACAGCTGCGTTAACTTGAATTTTGCTTATCTATATTTCTTTGCTTTATTCCTAATCCCTTCTACCTCGTTCGCCTCTTGAACGCCACGACGCTCTCGCTGGTGAGCTAGCCTCTGAACCGGGTTTCCGTCTAGTATCTTTCTGTGGCCGGACCTAACTCTCTCTCTATGCAACATCTACTGCTTCTTCTCCGGGATACTGTTTGTGTTTTTGCGTTTTTCTTGATTTTAGTATTTATCACAGTGGTCAGGTCGTCCCGAGAATACTCTGCCGACATCTTATCGTTTGTCGTTCTCATAGTGGACAAGGCATCCGGAGATCGCGATAATTATCTTTATCCCATGAGCCGTTTGTACAATATCCAGGGCGTCCGGAGGACTGTTTCATGAGTAGCCTTAGTGTCTGTAGATTGGGTCCTGTCTCCTATAGTGGCGGTGTCGTCTTTGGGGACGACCACTCTATCGTTTCTTAAGTATCCCGTGCGTAGATCCCGTTATAGCTTTTGAGTTCCGTACCGATCTCGCGCGATAAAACTAGTTTTCGATTTCCGCAATAAAATTGAGTGCCCTGCACTTGTGTTGTTCCGCAAGGGGCACCTGGCGCCCAACCTCCACGGCTACCGAACTAGTGCCGAACTTACCGAAATTCCAAGAACGAGAGAGAGCTTAGGACCGTGTTATGTAGACTACCGTTGGGGTAAAAATCTTTTGCACCCCGAGGTAAACGTTGCAATATGTATTGTAATATATAAATTATAACGGTAGTGCAATTTCGTAGGCTCCTTGTGAGTGTGCGAAATGGGACATAGGTAAGTGCTCGGGGCTGGCGATTTTAAGAACTTAGGCGATACACAGTTATATGATGACATAAAATGACGTCTTCATTAAATTATCAATCAGAGGTACAACAGTGTTTGAAATATGTCAATGGTAATTGTCCAGAGGAAGGTCGGTATTGTAGGAGAGGATTGTCAGAGATGCGTCCTGACTTTGTTATTGTCTATTCCTATCTCTCTCTGTTCTATCTTTGTGGAACAGAGGATGAGCCTATCTTAAAATTAGCAAAGTGGTCCTAGTGGCGCTTTGCCTAACTATTGGCATGGCACTGTGTGCAAATTGACTAATCATGGCGAGGATTGTTGATCCGAACCAAAATGGCGTTTATGAGGACGATCGCGGTGATCTCCTCAGAACTTTGACAATGTTACTCTGCATATGTATATTAGAATAGTCTGAGCAGAGTAGCCTGTGCTAATATGTCAGATTGTGACAAAATTCTCTAGAGTATCTGAACAGTGTAATAGTCTACGTTAATTACTGGTCAGTACACAATTATGTAACTTATAAGCTCTATATCCGAGAGCATAAGTCGAGCGAAAATACTTTTTAATGATGTTAAGCCTTTAATATTTTAATGATGTCACGCTTACTCTCTTTCTCAATATGACTTTCTAATTTATTTTTGAATTGATTTTGAAGCTCCATTTGAGCCTAGGCAATGATATATTTATTAGCGTGAAGCGCTAATTACCTATCGAAGTTTGTTTATATTATTTCCGGCCGATTGACTTTCGAGAGAAGTTTTTTATGTGTCGGATGTTGTTGACACTATCGGACTTTCCTTGTTGTTTGTCTCTAACAAGTACGCTCTCAGTACATATAGGAGTACTGGGAGATTAGTCAATCTGTACCGTTACAATATATATTGTGACGTGGTGAATTGGACGCGCCAGATCCTCGACGAGAACCACGCCGAAACGCGAGACTGGCGTAAAGCCACAACAAAAGTCGAGGCAGGATTCACCGACCGCAAGGGCCTCCTAAAAAATTATGCCATGATATTTGATTGTTTTTCTTTTCTTTCCTGTATACTCTGCCGGAGTTCTTACAGAACGCTCACTCGTCGCGCCCGAGAAGACGCGCCAGCGTGGAGCGAGAGAGACGAAGGAGCCATCGGGAGTATTTGATGGAGGGAGCTGCGACGCACGAAACTCACGCTAGTCCATGAGAGCCCCTCTACTAACCCACGAAGCGCGCATAACGCGGGACAGACGATACGTCACGCGGCAGCACGCGCCCTGCTCGCCTGAACGTATACTAAGTTAGTCGGACACTTTTAACTTTTAACATTGCTGATTACTTGTTTCGGCATGCGACATTGACTCCGTTTACATGCATGGGTCTTAAAAAGGATTAATCAACATGTTCGTTTATTCTTTTTAAATCTTAAGCGTGATTAATTAACCCTTTCTAAAATCCGTACGTGTAAACATAGTTATTGAAAAATGTGTGTGCATTAAACTCACGCAGGGGCGAGAGCTCTGATCAGCCGAACAATGGATACAGGGGCAAGTAAGTGCCAGTTATAGCCCGGTCAGCGTTTGCATCCGCGCATCAGAACCATAGGTCAGAAGGCAACTCTCGACCAATAACATAATGTGAATTCCTGTGGATGCATTGTATCATTGGTCAACATTACGCGTTCGAACGCGCGTTTGGCGAGTGCGACTAGGTCTTTATCGACTATGTTTACACGGCGGTCTCATTCCGATTTAGTTAAGACCCAGTAGTAATTCAAAGTGCTCTCGATGACCCTAGAGAGTTATCGTAAGAACCCATGAACTACGCTTCTCGCACATTCATGATAAAGCATATTCGTTAGGTACTTTAAGATTTGAGATTTGTCTTTCTAACGCACTTTGTATTATACCTTCGGTTTCGCTATTATTACGTATCTGTTGTAACGTGGCGTCACCAGCTCGGCTTGAGCGTGCCACGTTACTTTAAGGGAAATACTATGGGTCCACGTCGAAGGGCCGTAGGATCGGGGCCAGGAGGGGGTCTGGCTGCCGGTAGCGGTAGGGCGGATCGGGTGGCGAGGCAAATGGACGTAATAGCCAGCGCCAATGAAGCCGCCGACCGCCCGCTCCCCGCTGCCCTCCCGCCGGGCATCTGACTGTCCTGACTTGCTATCCCGACGGCAAAGGACAGCGGGAGGAGGGGTATTTTTGTTTGGAACCCCTGCTAGACGGTGAGCTGCGAGGGGGACGGAATTCCCGGGGAACGGGAATTCCTTCGGCGAAATTCGGCGAACCGATGACTAATGACTTCGGTAATCTTCAGATTATCCGAAGTCAATCTCTTTCCGGTACCTGGCAGCGACGCACGTGCGATTCTTGCGATAGTACCTTTTGGGTTTTTTTTGGCTTGATGTTGAGGATAACAGCTCGGCTTGTTTTTTTTGGATATCTCTAGCGATTGGACACGACTTGGACACGACTTGGGACGCTATTTGGATCTTTTTTTTTTGTGTGGGACTAAGGGAAGGGTGACTGTGCGGTGTGTGAGGTCCATCCGAAGACGGAAGCGACGCCAGGGAGTGGCACCAGCCGCGGGATAGCCCTCCGACCGAATCGGCGCACAGGACTTGCTCTTTTGGATATCGGGGTCCCGGGGATACTCGTAGCCGACGGATTGGTGAGTACCGCTGAGTGCGGCTCCCTCTTTTTTTTGTACACCACCACCCTCGTCAAAGCAGAACCGAGGTCTGTCGCGTGCACCGCGCCGGTGAGGAGATCGGGGTCCAGGCGTGCAGAACGCCACGCAACCCAGATCTCCGGAAGGATACGAGGTTCGCGCCACCTGAGCTTGTTAGGACCGCGGGCCGTGTCGCGGAGGGTTCGCGGACCGCTAGGATCGCAAGCGAGGGACGGTGGGAGCGGTTGACCCCGCGACTTAGAGAAGGTCGCGACCGCCGTTGGGGATTATTGTACACGTCGGGAAGTTTTGTACCGACACCGTTTGAACAATAAACGGGCAGTACCACTCCAACGGGCGTTATCATTGGCGTAAGCCCGAACTTCTCAATTCTCGTTGCCCCTACGTTCCCCTCTACCATTTTCAGCTAGCTGAGACTGAGCAGTCGGGAGATAACGAGGAAGCGGCCGTGGTGAGGAACAGTGGTGCAGAGGGAGACCTGCACCTGGCGCCCAACACTAGGACCTATCTTTTTTAAGGATTTCAGCGCGTTGGGAACGGCCAAGGATAATTTGTAGGCTACGCCGGGACACGGCATATGTCACAAAATATATAAATAAAATAAATGATAAAGTAAAAGTAATAAGCCTGTTCGTAAACACTTTTCCTTGGATAAAATATGACAAAAGGCATAGAATAAAGTTGCTAATTTAAAATTAGTGCTCGAAAAGTATGCAAAACGTACTTTTTTTTATTATTCACCTGCTAGTTACTATGCAATTACTCTGATTTGTGATACTGTTCACTTAATTGAGGAGCAATTGTTTGAATAATTTTACATACGATCGAAAGAAAGTTCAAAAAAGGAAGCATAACAATTTTAAGAAATTTATAAAAATGTATGCCCTGATATTTTGAAATGTTGCTAAGAGTATCATTGTAGTGTCTGAGAGCGATGTGCAGTGAACTTTAGGACGAATAAGGCAAAAGTGAAATGGGGAAATCGAGTTTATGGCGGTTGGGTCGTTGCTTAGAGTCGTAAGTCAGATTTACCGAATCATAACAAAATAATAAGTTTAATCTGAGCTTTGCCAAGCTCCTTCTACATTGTTTTACACCGTTGGAAATAACAAATCATATGTGTTCAAGTGTTGTGTTTAATTAAGCTGTGATTTAAACTTGAACAGTAAAACTGCGCTTTTAGTGTGTTAGAATGAAAAGGATACATGAGTAGTAACAGATCCATTATGGCGAGACTTGGGGGAGTAGCCTAAGTAAAAGTGGGGGTGAGGCCCAAAGGTTTTGCGGCACAAATGTTTTCGTTTCGAACTTCGAGGGGTCAAAAAGTTTAGAGGTTGAAATTTTTTCATTTCAAATTTTGGAACAAAAAATTTTCGGAGCCGAAAAGAAGATGAGAATTTTGAGAGATGTAAAGAAGGGCTACTTGCAGAGTGCAGGATACCATAATTTCTAGTTTGAAGAGACAAGTGTTTTGAAATGCACAGATTGACGATGCGTTAAGATTTTAGGCAAATGGTTTTATGACTGAATCCCGTATCCTCTTTGCCTCAGATTACGATTTTATTACGTTTGTGTAAAATGAGCATGTCATCTGCCCCATGAAATGACGACAGTCTGGCGACTAAGATTTTTCGTGAATCGATGGAAAAGAAGCTGCTTTGGGTCGCTAGGATTTCTGGCGCCTTCAAATTTTCGACTGATGGTTCGGTACTCCTAACTGAGCACGTTTTTCGCAGACAAAGCATTGTAAAACCCCATAGTCGTAAATGTATGAGTAGTTGGAATCTTGTGTTACGAGTCATGGTGTCTGCTCATTAGTGGATCTTTTATGAACAACGGGAAGCTTATTGACTGTTGGTGTTAGCACCACGTTGATCTGACTATCTGCGATTTTTTCAGGGTTTGAAATCGCAGTTCACACCAACGTTCCAAGTTTTCGTTGCGAAAAATTTCTAGGGAACTCTGTAGCCGATGGTCAGTTTTTAACACCTCTTGTTTTGTACCCTTGACAAGATCATAAGGGTGTGAAGATGGTAAGGGAAAAGACCAGTCGCGTAAAAACGTCAGTTACACGCCCCTCCCCACCCTCAACCTCTATCATTCTATTCTAAGTTACCTGTTGTGACGTTTTTTCTAAACTCGACACCGGTATCGAAAACTCAGAGAACTAACCTACGCCACCTTCGGCCGTCCACCCTTCGTTCATGCATCCGCATGCCAGGCGGGCGCCAGCCAATTCTTTTTCCACCGGGAACTGACAAGCCGGTATGACCTGGGAACTGAGGTGGAGCAGCCTCAAATCCGCCAAACGAGGACTATGACGGAACCTATCAACAAGATGGCAGTTTAACGGATCCTATCGATTTCCGGGGACGCGTAAAATCGAGAAACACAACGTAGGCGTTAATCTTTGGGGTCGCGTAAAATCAGCAAACGTAATTGGATGCACGAACGGGAGCAGACGGTAACGGAAATGCACGGTCGCTCAAGCTACTAGGTTGAGGTGGAGAGGGACTAAGCGTTAGATAAATAGTGTCGGAAACAGAGAACAGGTGACCGAGAACGCGACCGAACGAATCGATAACTACAAGATCGAAATCCCTCCAGCAAGTGGTAAATTAGGAGCCCTCACCGGAGCTGGTTCAGCTAATCCGTGAAGCCCGGGAACTGTATCCAAGGGACCCTCAGGTGGGCACTACACTGTAGCACAGCACTACACCTCCGAAATACCCACAGAAAATCTGATGGATTTTCTGGATTTTAAGAGAGCAACACGAGAATTACACAAGCAAGAACTCTCTATACTGCGTAGGAAACACAGCTAGAAAAACTATCAACAGATAGCACGAATTCCTTGACAATAGTCAAATTCGGAAACTCATTATTCCGATTGGTCGCGATCTTCTGAGCCAATCGCCGTTTCCCTTGAGCCGTCCCTCCAAACTAAATCGAGAATGTTCCTCAGCGAATTGGTGTAGCATAATTGGAGATCCTCCATGGCCGCTTCCCCAGGGCACCGGGCGACAGCTGAGCACCGGGCGACAGCTGGGCACCTTAACCGCAACTAGGGTCAGGGGGTTCCTCCCATGCCCTCAACTACAACCAAAACTCCACTGCCCGCTCTACAGCCCTCTACCACTTTCCAACGAGGCGCCAGTATCTCACCCGGACCTCTGCCGATCCGTGGAGACGTCTCCGTCGGGTGCTCTACCCTGCCGGGCCCCTTGGTGCGTCGAGACTATCTCTCCACGACAGGCTTGAGCACATCGATCTCACTCAACGACAGCACCTCTTTACGAGAGCGCTGGCTCTCAACCCCCTGCGACCGTGGGTTGAAAAATCAGTCACAGTTTACACAATTAAAACAGCTATTTTATTTCAATAAAGGATTTATTTTTTTTAATACCGTGCGTGCATGCGCTGTAATTATCAGGTCACTGGTTTGAGCTCAACAGTCAAACAATTTAGTTCAAAAGAGTAACTGTAAGCGGTTAATGCCAATAATGAGACATGGATAATAAATTAATTTTCAAGCAAAATATACATTTTTCTAAATAAATTTTTATTTACTTTTTTTTTACTCAATTATGTAAAAAAAGTCTTAATATTAAAATAGTCTTTATATAGACAATAATCGACTTACCATGTTTTTAACGGACATAGCAAGATTTCTACAATATTTCAGCAATATTTTAAATCGGTTTCGAAATATTGCAATATTGCAATATTTCATAGAAATATATCTACAATATTTTCAAAATATTTCGGTGCTATATGGGTATGTTTTCTTAATTAGATATTCAAGTTTCTTCATTTTTGTTATATGACATGGGAAACCAGAGTTGCGATCATGTAACTCAGATGCAATAAAAACTTGAGGAGAATTCCACCGGAATTGAACGAGAGTTGAAATGCATTGAATGTATATCTGTAGTTTAATAATCTATAGGTATACAACACAAATATTTCATTTCTTAACTTGCTGCCAGTGAGGTTTCCACCAATCACATATTGGAGTATGAAAACGACAGAGTCTAGGATTGGTGGAAAGCTTTTGCTTTTCACATTCACTTGAGATACATGATTGCACCCCTAGTAGAGTAACATAGTTTAAAATCAACGAATAATCCTTGATTAAAGAAAATACTCCAAACTTAATCTTATCATATTGAGATTTATTTGCAATGAACATCGATTTTGCATTTTTTATAATAGCACAATAGAATCACGATATGTCACTAAAAGTGATATATAATTATGCATATAGTTATATAAGATTCCACTTTTGAAAAAGTGTTAATAATCATAAATCATCATCCAGTATTGTACATATATATCTTGTTATAAATGGAAGCACCACACGTATGTATATTACAGATTTGTTTGTTTTATCTACACTTTCGAAGCTTTACAAAAAGTATATGCTCTTATTTGATATTTAAAAGCAACTAATGAAAACTGAAACATTTTATAAAGCATAAAAAGTGTAGATAAAATGAACAAAGTTCATGAATCAGTACTTTTCCAGATTAGTAAACCCTTAGAGCCCAGTCACACTCGTCAAACGCGCGTTTGAACACAACTCTCGATCAATAACATTATGAATTCGTTCTACCATTTGTCGATGGTTCGCGTTCGAATTTACCTTTAACGAGTGTCTGGGCCCTAGAGAGCCTTCCCAGATCAGTCGGAGCAATCATCCAACAAAGCATTCAGATATCCAAATAGCCGAAACTTCGAAATAAAAAAATGTAGACAAATTAAGAGTCTTATTTTCAAAGTCCTCAGATTTGTAATTGGCAAACATTTTTTCTTAGGAAAAATTTGGTCAATGATTATTTTATTACAGTAATAAATTTTAATTGACCAGTTGATCAATTAAAATCTTAGATCGGCTGAATCAGGTGTTCCGGAACAACGAACATAAGTATTAAAGGACTACCTGAAACAAGGAAACTTTAGTATCCGAGTTACCTAGCCCTCATGATGCAGACTGGAACGTTTGCGAAACGTCGGCAATACGCTGAAATTAGACGCGGCATCCATGGATTTTAATAATAATTCTGATCGCGAAAGCTTCAAAAGTAATGTTATTGAGAAAATGTATTGTTTCTAGTCGTACGACTGACCAGGGACCGGACTCCGAGTTAGCAATAATGCACGCTACATAGCGCTATACTAGCACTTTTTGGAAATGGTACTATGTAACATATCTTTCCCTTATTGTTACATCAATCCGGCTGGTAACATAGACCCGTGGTAATCAAACGGAAAGGGAAGGATGTTCATAGAACCATTTCCAAAACGTGCTTAGTATAGCGCTGTGTATAATATGGTATTACTAACTATGAGTTGGACCCAGGAGCCTTTTTACTGAAACGTGCTATAAATTTATAGAGACCACAAAGGTGCTGATAAGTTTAGTGTATAGCAATATAAATACGAACATGTGTTAGAGAAAACGAATTACTCGTTTCTACCAGTTAATAGAACATCATCTTCTGGTTTCGGAAGTCGCTTATAACGATTCTGAGTAACCAGGTACATGGAAAGTCCACCAAAGAGCACAAAGAGTAATCCAATGACATTAACAAGAACACCTTCAACTGGAAGTTGTTGATATTCACTGCAATTTAAGAAAGTGAATTTATGTAAATTCTAACTAAACAAAATAAAACTTATTATCACCACCAAGGAGATATTGGTAAAGAGGACCATCCCTACATATTCTATCTGAAATAAAATGAATGGCATTTCAACCTTTTCGAGAACTTGTCTGCTGATTCCAGTACATCTCTATACCCACTGTGCCCATTAGTTCTCAGAAACAGTCTCATAAAGCTAGCCTTGTTTACCAATGTTTCCCTAATACTATTACTTACCTTATAGTCCATATTGCTTTTTCATTGAGACCTATCAAGCAAGCTGCAATTACTCCAATAAATCCAGCTGCTCCAAAATATATGTGAATTGGCATATAAGCTGAGCGGAAATGTGTTTGTAATCCAGGATACAAATAGGATATACATCCTGCAATTAACTGCAAAATAAAATTAAATAGAGCATTCCCAAGATGTTATAACGAGGTTTCTTACCTGACAGCTGAATAAGATCACACTAGATAAACCAATCCAACTGTGCAGTGTATACATATTAGGTATTGGATCAGGCTTAGCAAAATTATGACTATCGAAAACAGCAATTAGAGCTAAAATAGTTAATATTAGAATGAATGTCATTATCCCAGCATGAAGAAGCTTTAGACGTCTCTTGCAGAGATTTCTTTGTATCCTATATATCAACATAGCTAGAACGAATTAGAATTAATATGTGAAAATATTCAATCTGAAAAATTTGTTAATATTGAATTGGAGGTACCATTCGCATATAGAAATACAAGCCCAATTGTCATTAATAAGGGATGCCAATTAAATTGAAGAGTACTATTTGATGTCCAGGCAAAACCACCACGAAAGTGGGATGTCCATATTATTACCAGAATGATTAGTGATGCACCGAGTAATTCAGTAATGGCGACGAAAAGATTAAATCCTTTTAAGTTCTGGTTTTGCACAGTCTCTCCAATTTGGTCCATGTCTGAAAGACAGTTTCTTCTATTTCTAAGTGTTACATTAAGGTTGCAAGTTAAGTATGTATGTATATTTTTATATTTTAATTGCCAAATATTAAAATTTCTGAAAATATTACTAAAAATAATTCTGAATAAGTTGCATCAGAGAATGCAAAAAGTTCTGAACTGTATGTCCATGTACATCCAATGTTTAAGCAACATTATAATTAAACAACAGTTATTCTATGAGTTCAATGTATTTTTTTTTAACAGATGCATAGACAATGCACTTCTTAGCAAATCATATATGACTTTCCATAAGGTCAAATACATGATAAAATAGAAAAATAAAATATATTTCAGGGCAACCCAACACAGACATACTTCGTAACAAAAAGTTTATACAGAGACACGAGTGGCTTGCTCGAAACTAAATTATTTTCAATCTGTCACAAAAACACATTGAAGTCCTAGACTGACTATATTTAGTTTAAAATTGGTTTCTTATTTTTGCCAATTATAGCATGTACTTCAGATGTAGTAGTCTCTAAAAGCAACAAGTGTAGAGAATTTTCTTCTTTTCCTTATGGTTTCCTTCTCACAAAGATGTGCATGATGTGTAAAGAATATAGATAATTATTGAAATAATCTCATGCTTATAACATTGTTGCGTTATTTACCGTGATATAACATCTCCTTAGAAATTTGTATTACCTATTCTGCTATGAGCTTATTTACTTTCTTTCCTTTACAGTTTTAACCATGGGATGTCATCAAAGGCATATCAACAGGAGACTGACTGCAGCGCCCCTGACACCAGTTGGCACTTAACCAGGGGACGTCAGCTTACTGGTGTGAATTTAGCCGACTAATAATGACTTTTTAAATTTTTGCTTTGCCTAATTGTTTGTTAGTTGTTTTATTTGATCTCTAATCTTACTTCCTGATCTAAACCCTAAACGTAGGTCATAATGGAAATATAAATTTTCAATTTGTTTTACAAAAGTGATGATTTGCGCAAAGACATAGAGTTCGTTTGCGAACCGCCAAATCTTATGTTCGAGTCACGTTCTCAACTTTTTTTAATATATTTTTTTAATTATTGCATATAATACAAAACTAGCATAAAACTTAGGTCATGATAGAAATATATGTTTTCTCGTTTATACACGGATAGCGATGAGCAGCACATGGGTACAGTAGAGCTCGTTTAATGACAAGGAGACTCTACGTTCAAGTCCCACTGATTATGAGAGCCTTTCTTTTATTTTCAATATTTTATTTTTCACTGTTGCTTCTAAGCCAAAGGCGCTGCAGTCAGTGTCGATTTTCTACATGGGAGTTGACGACTGGTGTGAATTGGGAGACTAATAATGACTTTACAAATTTTTGTTTCCACTAATTGTTTGTTGATCATTGTTAACTAAATTTTTATGTTTTGGTTGATAGTTTTATTTGTAATATTAAAAACAAATTTTCGCGTGAAGTTAGCCGAACTAATTGTTATTTATTAACGAATTTCATTTTACTAGGGCTTAATCGATACGTAATCGTTTGCTGGTCACAAATATTTTAATTATCATGATTGTTCATGAAAAACGTTACCCACCCTATTGGTGGGGAGACTACAGCTGACGTCGTAAAGTTAGCCTATCTGTTTGTTATTTATTAATGGATTTTATTCTACTAGGGCTAAAATATATGAAGTATGTATTTGCTATTGTAATGTAACACTTTGTTTAGAAAAAGGCAACTTATCATTCAGGTTGATCATACAAAACGGATTTCCATAATTTTTCAAGATCAATTTCCCTTTTGTAAGGAAATACATTGAATACATAAAAGTTAACTGTATGCTATGCGTATCAAATTAAATAAAAAAAGTTTTGAATAAGAAAATCAAGAAGATTGCATCATGGTAATTGGATTGCTTTTAAAGGGTTCTTTTAAGGAATGAAGAAAATATAGTTCTTCCACATTGTCAGATTGCACAGTGTTTTATTTTGTGGAAATAATAAGTGTTTCATGCTTGGTTACAGACTCTTCCTCATCGTCATGAGTCTCGATGTCACATGTTTGCATATTACTTTGTACAGATTCAGTACTTCCTACTTATTTAACTTTATATCTTTCTACAAATACATACAGTGAAGTATCTATCATCTACATTAATATATTGCTTTCCCAAATTCTTTAATGTTCAACCAAAACATTTGTGACTATACTGAGCTCTCATGCTCAGTTTTTCTCAAACTTAAATACGAAATGACTCTCTTTTGATATTGGAGCATTCAAAAGAGCTTCAAAATCAATGCTGACATAATTGTCATCATCTTCTGAGAGGTCATCATACCTATCCCAATTTAAACGCAATTTCTGGTAAGTTTTATCTTCAGGTGGCTGTGTTTTCTCATCATACTTCCAATGTTATACATTGTTTGGCAAAATTATACTTTTTACAGTGAAATATTCAATTTTATTCTATAACGTAAATGACAGCATGAGGCATATAAAAGTATAGTTAATACTTTGTTAATACTGCATAATATGATTTTGGACAATGTGAAACGTAACAAAACTATTAATTATACGCACCTGTATTTGACATTTAATTCCAGGAAAGTTGGAAAAATCCTGTAATTAGCATTTCATCCCGCAGGTTATTGTCAGAGATTTTTGAATATCTAACGCAATGAACATGTGGACTTGGGATTTTGCTGCACTGTAGCGGTTCCCTTGCAACCTTTTTGAGCGCCCTGAAACCTTGTGAGATAGTTCTGTGATTCGGTACCAAAATAGGAGTTACTGATGATCTATCGTTACAGAGAGCTGAGCATTCCATAGTTTCAGTTTCGAATACACTGGGTTCTGAATCTAACAACAATTTCCACATTCCTGCGATATTATTAAGTGCGTTAATGGAATATGAAGCAATGTGCTCTTCAGTTGCCACCTCGATTTTCATAGTATATACAAATTTGAGGATTAATATTCTATCACGCATAATCTCTTGAATTACTCCTTAGTTAATCAACTTCAACACGAACTTCAATTTATCGATTGGTGATTCGGCTATGACGGATGCATACCGAGGGTCATCGAGAGCATTCGTCATCAATATATGTACTATTCAATCAAAAGGGCACGTATTATATACAAAATATGAAATTCCATTGATTTGAACTGAGCTTGAAATGGAACCGTTCGGCAACAGAACTGGTTTTCTTGTTTTTGTAGTGAGTTGATTTCTCTGTCTAATTTTTGGAAAACTTTTAAAGTACAAACTGGTGAAATCGGTTGTTCCAGTATTCTGAACGCATAACGTACGTATGTTTGCTGTGATCTACTCATGTTTTCAAAGTTTCCTCTCCTTGTTTTTTCAGTTGTTTGGAATTCGCTAATTTTTCCAAATTTTCTTCATTGTTTCTTCTTCTGTTTTTGAGATGTACTGCTGCTTCTAAACGTTTTACTGTTTTTCTATCCTCTTTATCATAAACTCCTAATGTTGGCAAAATTTATCCCCCATCAAAAGTTTTGCTAATGGAGCTTATATCCAAGGAACTGATACTGTACGTATGATCCACTAATGCATATGAAGTATCCCAAATTACTACTGTCAAGAGTGGAGTTAGGAACAACAAATGAGGTTGATAAATCTTCTGGCTCTCGTGAGACATTATCTGTCGATATTATCAGCTTTTGCTCGCCAATCTTCTGTGGACGTCAAATCCGAATCATCTAGTTCAATGATAGGTTTCTGAGCATACATTACTTTCGCTCTGTCTTGTGTAATGTTTTCTGGACAATTAACAGTTTCCGCGATAATCGAGGTTACACCTTTACGACGTTTTAACTTCTTTTTACCTTTAAGTTTTTATCAGGAATGTAACTTTCCAACTTTTACGAGTGCTCGAGAATAATCGCAGATGGCTTCTTTTGACTTCGGAGCACCTTTTCGCATCCACTGTTTTAACTAGTATTCTATGAATTCTGTATCATGCTTCTTCGACAGCATATGATGGACGGATAACGTTGTTTTCTCAAAGTTGATCACGATGGAATATAGAAAGATGCAGCTTTTTTATGAGGCTTCCTGTTGCATCAACACAATGACATCCTGTTTCACTCTATAATATTCTTTGTAAGAATGTAGTTGCGCCGGTGTACTATAGAAGCCATAAAACGGCTTATTGTTAGACCTGATTGCTGAATCAGTTTTACATACGGTGGGCTAAGCGTCAACTGTTCAATAATTTTAATAAGATCTCGTCTGTCCTGTGGCCTAATGTTGAGTTCCTCGTTTATAAATTCTTCTTTGGCTTTGCGAATAACACTGTCGTCGGGTATCATTGGACATTTACCATCCCCTGGAAGCAACATTTCTCGAGCTTCCATACCGAACATCCCTTTGTGCGCATTTTCTCTCGCTCCATTTTTCTTCGCTCTGCATTCAATGGACGTTTGACTATTATAGTTCGTGAGGGCAATTACGAGTGTCACGAGTTCGAACTCTCATAATAAAGGCGTCATCTCCCGGGTCCTCGGGGACTGTTGCGTAAAAGTTGTTTCCGCATGATTCGCTTGAGCAATATCTTTTAATTGTTAGAAACTTTGAGGCCTCGGCTGAACTATTGACGTAGATATTCTTCAACATGAATGCGCATGGAATTTTATATTACAATCAAAACGCCGTAGCTATTACATTCGTCAATACATTTTTTTTTCAAAGTTTCCTTCGTTCTTTTATCATGTGTGTTTGGCAGTTCTGGTTTGATTTTGGCCCAGTCAGTTTTGGTAATAATGAGATCAAATTCCTCCTCCTTGTCGTCAACCTTGCTTTTGTCTTCATTTTCTGAAAAATTGTCATAAACATCTGAACCTTCGTTGCCGTCTGCACCTTTATCGTTCGTAAGCAGATTTCTGTTGAGGGCATAGTCTAACGTTACACCTTGGTCCATTCGTACTTTCATTAAGATATTCCGCCAACTTTCGCGAACGTTCGGGTAGACGCAGACTGGACTCCACTTTTCGTTCAAATGCTTGCTTATTATTGTCTATATAGAATTCAAAAACTTCCGCAAAACATTCGTACGAAAGCTGTTTATAAACATTTCCATCACAGCTTTCGCGCTGACAAATGCTTTAGCTGGCATTGTAGAAAATCCCTTTCTTGATAATACTAAAACAAAAAGTAAATACAAATTAGTAAAAATAAATGTAAATGCTGTTAGAAAAACTGAAAGTACTTCTTATGTTTTAAAGTAAACTTGAGCAATCTTTGAACTATTAAACTAAGCCTTTTTATAAACATAAAGTAACGATCGTTGATGTTTGCTATTAACAATTTAAACTCAATAATTTTCTGAAATGTTAACCCAAGCTTAACACACTGGGATTCCAGGGACTTTATATTCCATTGTTTGTCCACTGTATGGAAAATAAGTGTGGTAAGCTAGAGTTACTGCCAAATAACTTTGGCAAGTAACTCTAGATAGATACACTTTTCCAAGATAACTCTTGGAATGTATACTTTATGCAAGCATAGTATGGAACAAATTGCAGTTCATTAATGTGCTGGTGGTCTTTGCAAAGTCTTGCAGTACATAAAGAATTCTTTTGAAAAAAGCTTAGCTATGTCTTCAAGATATTTACCTCAATTCTAGTTCTCTTAGAATATTCAAACCACCTTCATTTATGAATTTATAACTACTGCAGATGCCATAGAAAGATAGTATAACTTATAGTTAGGTAAGGTAAGTTAGGTAATTAGATAATAACTGAAAAAATCGACTAAAAGTTTAGACAAGCAGTAGTAGCAGGTTAATTGTCACTCATCGTTAATATGCTGTTAATATACTTTACATATTCTACCAGATTTGGTGGTAGTGTGATAAGTAGAACATTGTGAAGTTCTAACATATGAATAATCTGTAGTTGAACGAATTTCTTTCCCTAATTCGATAACGCGAGCCGAAAGACTGAATAAATTTTGCTGAGTTACAAACGTTTACAATCCGTAACGAAAATTGAAGTGTTATAAAGAACTCATAATTAGCCGCCCAACTATTTCCATTAACTAAAAATTATGGTATCCGAAATTTGTTTCACTCACATGTTTTAACTGATGGTCGTAATCACTCGTTTTTTTTTACAACTACAATGTACCAATAATGTTGATGATATAACTTTCACGAAGACGTAAGCTGTAAGACAACAAGTGTGTTAGGTACGTCGCGAATTAAAAAAAGATCGATCCAATAAGAAGAGTCTATTCTAATAATGAAAAGAGAGAGATGCGCGCGTGATGAAAAACAATATGAACCATTGTCATCTGCAGAGAATACGTACCAACATCTTCATTGTAAATATCGCGCTTTTTCGTATTTAATGACCAGCCATTTTCGAATATCCCCAAACTCTAAATTTTGTGATTGTCAAATTGACATAATGGACATCGGTTTTGCTTACTGCTGAAATACATTTAAAAAATATATATGTTATGAAGGCAACGCGAGGTCGTCTATTGAAAATGACAAGTACCCAAGTACATACAATTTTGCAAAATTTATGTGATTAAAGTGATGTGCTATGCCAACAGAACTGCTATGAGTATGTATGAGATAGTAGCATTGATGACTGTGCTAGAATAAGAAAGACACAAATTCGTAGCACATCACGGTAAGTTAATTAGTTATCAGATGGAATAAATGAAAGAAACACCATGATCACTGTATCAATATGATTTAAATGATCCCTATAGAATAAATGAACTCCAATCGATGGATGTGTATTCAACTATTTCGATTATTAAAAAGAAGATACAAAATGAAATGACTTACTATATTGGATTGTAGAGTAAGGCAATAAGGACATTGGCATTGATAGTCCAGTCTGAATCTTTACTCAATTTGGACCATTGCCAAGTATCAAAAAAAAATTGAAATTGAAAAATAATGCTCCTAGCCATTTCATGGATTCAATCATCATATTGATGTGACAGCGGATGGAGAATTTGGTATAAATGACTTCGGTATCAAAGTTTAATCGAGCAATTCCTTGTTTGATTTTCAGTTTCCATACATGTATTGGGCAATACATTTTGAATGTTACTCCTTTGCCAGATGTCAAAGAGACAAAGAATGTCAAAGAATGTTCACTCTGTCTTAATATTAGGCAAGCATGTAATTATTTAATTTTTATGTTGCGTTTGAAGACTTAAAATCTTCATTCTTGAAATACTAAAATCACAAAATAATGCTGTGACAATAATTTTAAACTTACATAGGTATTGATGAAACAGAAGATGGAGACGAAACGGAGCTAAACGTGCTTCTTAATAGATACGAACGTTATATTAGGGGGTTGATTGCGCATTTTCATAATGGTGAAAATACGAAAAGTGAATAGCTGTTAGCCAATCGTTGTGCTTATCTTCTTTTGACCCTAACATGCGATTGGTTAACGGCTATTCGCTTTTTATATTTTCCTATTATGAGGATACGCAATCGACCCTCAGAGATGAGTATAGAAACTGCCAATGGGCCGATATTCTTGAAACCAATTTTATTTTGGCGTCGACGCGCCTCCTGAGCGGAGGGACGTCGCACCATACCCCTGTTTTTGATTGGGTCGTGTGTATACAGATATACCGTTGAGTGTAGATTGGTATAGAGGTGTGGAGGACGTGGTGGGCGTATGTCAAGCTCATACTACAGCAAATTCTTAGTTAAAATCCCAGCGGGTAGATGGCGCTACGGAAAATCCAATGTGGCGGCCAGCCAGCGAGCAGCCAATCCGGGCCGAGGACTCCAACAGCTGTGGCACCCTCAGGAGATCGCTGAGCGGGAGGCTTCCGTCATCTCCTTAGCTAGGCACGCAACTGGTGATCGTAGCTGTAAAAGAACATGCGATTAATAAATACCGAAAGTTTACAATAATTAATCCTTACCTGTTACTTACCTGGCGTCTGAGTCCACAAATTGGTGACCCCGACGTGATCCTTGGTATAGCGACTGACGTAGAGTTACCTACAACAAAAAGGTAAGATCGCATTAAAAATGGCCGAAGCCGCACAGGATCCAGAACTGCGTTAAAATGTGGCCCAGCAACAAGTTTTGGTGGTAGAGGTAGACCCAGGTACAAGTGGTAGTCCCGCAACAGGAGATTTTGACCTGCCGAGCTTCCAAATCGCCTCCCTTTAACAAGAACAATGTCAGGGCATGGACAGCTCTAATGGAGATGGAATTTGAGGCAGAACGAATCACCAGCGGTCGAACCAAGTTTAAACGCATAGCTTCGGCTCTAGATAAACATGTGGTCGACTAAGTTTCAGATCTGATCACTGATCTCCCAGAGAACGACAAATATCTGATTTTAAAGGACCGGCTACTTTCGATCTTCGGTGAATCCGAACGTACTAGATGGCACGCGGCCCCTACCGGACAAAGTTCAAGCTATAGCAAACATGCTAAAACCCCAAACCATAGACGGATTAAGACGCTTCCTAGGAATGACAAACTTCTACAGAAAATTCATAAAAAATGCGGCAGATATCCAAACACCTCTATATGAGTACTTAAAGGAAAGTAAGAAAAAGACAAGAGTCCGAATATCTGGACTCAACAAGCAGAAGAAGCCTTTGAAAAGTGCAAGCAGAGTTTGGCACAAACGGCATCACTAGCCTTTCCTCGAGAAGGCGCATTCTTCGTCATCACCTCTGACGCCTCCAACTCAGCGATCGGTGCGGTTCTGCAACAATACAGCGAACATCAGTGGGAACCGTTAGGTTTTTTTTTTCCAGGAAACTACATGGCAGTGAGCTAAATTACAGTGCTTACGACCGCGAACTTCTAGCGGTCTTTAAGGCAGTTGAATATTTGAAGCATCTAGTAGAAGGCCAGAGTCTACGCATAAAAACGGATCGCAAGCCCCTTACGTACGCTTTTCAACAGAATTCCGAAAAAGCATCGCCTCGCCAGCTCAGACAACTTGATTTCATTGGACAATTCACACAGACATACAATACATCACAGGCGATTCGAACACCGTAGCGGACACACTCTCTAGAGTCGAGGCTATCACGATGCCAGTTATTACTGTTATAACAGATCGACAGTGATTTTGGATCGGACAGGAGACTGGGTGAAATTATTATCACTCTTCCGTACTAATGCTGAACAATGTATTTATTTTTCCTTATTCTATTACGTTGCGACACGTGCTGCTTTCTCTTACAGACACGGGAAGACTGACGGGGTCAGGTGCGCGAAGCAGACACGGCACGACCACCGTAGTCGCTGCCGCCAAGTGGCTCGACTGTCGCGCTCGATGGCGCGCCTCGAAGCTCCTCGCTCGCCAGACGCGCGAAATACAAATGCTATAATAATTACTGATACCCAGGAACTCGCTGAGGTACAACTGAAGGATCAAGAGTTGCGGCACGTCCTGAAATCAGAAACAGTACTGCAGTTACGACCACTACGCATCGATGATCCAGAAAGGACAGTCTACTGCGATATCTCCACGGGCATAGCTCAACCTTACATCTCGAGAGCATTACGCCAACGCGTCTTCGACATGTGCCACAACTTGTCTCACCCTAGCGGAAAAGCAACGACCCTGCTCGTGAGACAGTGATTTGTTTGGCCTAACATGAAAAAGGATATCCTAGCACGGGCCAAGACATGCCTTCCTTGCCAGCTAAATAAGATTAGCCGCCACAATCGGGAAGCAGATATACACATCCCGATCCCAGGAAAACGGTTTCAGCACGTACACCTGGACATAGTAGGACCGCTATCATTATCAAAAGGCTATAAATACGCCTGACCATGATAGACCGCTTTACGCGCTGGCCGGATGCAGTACCGCTAAAAGAGATGACAGTGGACTCCATCAGTGAAGCTTTCTATACGAACTGGGTCACACGATTTGGCACGCCCGAAGTGATCATCACAGATCAGGGAAGTCAATTCGAATCGCAAGCGTTCAACGCATTCGCCAATCTCCTTGGCTGTAAGCACAGAAGATCAACAGCGTATCACCCGCAAACCAATGGTATTTTAGAGCGATGGCACCTCTCACTGAAAGTGGTACTAAGCTGTCACGACAAACAAAACTGGACGAAAGCACCACCTACAGCACTCCTAGGACTAAGAATGGCATACAAGGAAGATATTAAAGCCTCAGCAGCGGAATTAGTCTATGGAACGAGACTAAGAATGCCTGGGCAACTGATATACCATGAATTAGACCCTACTGGGCCACAAATCTATGCTGATAAATTCCGAAGACACATGGCTAAGCTGATACCAACCCTGACAGCGCATCACAATAAGAAAAGCCTATTCGTGCACAAGGACCTCCATAGCTGCACGCACGTCTTACTCAGAACAGATGCAACGAGAAGACCTTCGGAGCCTGCTCATGAAGGACCTTATCAAGTGCTGGAACATACTAACGACAGAGTCTTTCGTATTCAAGTGGGCCAGACTGCAGTGAATGTCTCAATCGAATGATTGAAACCAGCTTTTATGCTAAACGAGCCCTCTACTCAACAAGTAGAATCGCCAGTGGAGCAGCAACCTTCATCCAAACTGACGACGGACACAGGAAGACGTCCATCTATCTCAGGAAGATTCCCTAACTCCCAGACGATACTACCTCCTGTGGAACGACCAGCTAATTTACGTACTTACCAAAGGAAAGCTCTTTCAGAGTTCGCGCCGACCCAAGGTACGTCGTTGGCGGGGGAGCAGTATGGCGGCCAGCCAGCGAGCAGCCAATCCGGGCCGAGGACTCCGACAGCTGTGGCGCCCTCAGGAGATCGCCGAGCGGGAGGCTTCCAGTCATTTCCTTAGCTAGGCACGCAACTGGTGATCGTGGCTGTAAAAGAACATGCGATTAATAAATACCGAAAGTTTACAATAATTAGTCCTTACCTGTTACTTACCTGGCGTCTGAGTCCACACCAATGTAGCACTATCACTACCGAATATTAGTTATCGAACACAGGAGTGGTCAAAGGTTTCTTAAATTCTTTATTTCTTTGGACTCTCTTTGGACTGGTTATTACACGCCAAAGCTGTAGAATAGTGAGTGGTCTTCCGTTCCGCTTCCCATTGGTCTTTGGTCTCTTGACTCCCATTGGTCGCTGCTTGAGAAAGCTTCACTTCCCATTGGTCCTCGATCTCTTGACCACCATAGGTCGCTGTTTGAGCGAGCTTCGTCTTGACACCATCAGATCCGCCACACCAATGTAGGTTTCGAAGGAACGAAATACAGTAAATTAAACTTTATTAATATTAAAACAATTACGGAAAGCGTAGAGTACATGAAAATGGCGTCGTGTCTATTGTTCGCGCGTTGTCTAGAAAAACTGAACTATTATTCTCGTTCCCAAGCCGGGCCGGTGGCGTCGAGTCTCCTCATTGGTCCGCGGCAGCGTGCCCTCCTATTGGTCTGTAGACTCCGGCAACCGATGTCGCCTTTACGTCGCTGGCACGGGCGACGGGCGCCGTCTGGGTTCCACAGTACCCCCCTCCAGCAACCTAATCATGTTGCGAAACTCACTGATTTTTTTTTCTTCGGTCCTGGGTATGACCTTGGAAGGGTGTCCGGTCGAGGCGTGAGCGTTGGAGGAACGAGAGGTACGAGCATATGTGTCGGTGTTTTCTTTAGCGAGCGACCCCCCTTCTGAGTAGGTGTAGCTGGCCGGAGATCCGCTGGATTTGACCCTGAGAATGGCTGCGGTGGCTTCGCCGAAGGCACCTCGATTTTGTCTGTGTGCCGCTCGGATGACGGAGCCGTGTGCGTAGACTGCGCTGCTGACGGAGTATGACTTAACCCATGCTCAGGCAGTGACCTTGAAGGTGTCGGAGCTATTGAGTCTCCTTGACTAGTGTCAGCTTGGACTGGTGCAGTCGATTTCGGCAAAGCTTCGATGAAGGCCGGTTTCAATCTTTCTGTCGATACCGTCATGGGTTCGCCGTTGACCTTTATCTTAAATACCGTGTCCGACAACCGTTGGAGTACTTTGTAGGGACCATTGAAAGGCTGATCAAGCGATCTCTTTCCCCCGATGATCTTCAAAAATACATGAGAGC
>JARQTG010000207.1:0-25120 GCA_030142615.1 Syrista parreyssii
GTGTATTAGTTAACCTCAATAAACTTTTTATAAATATTTATAACAATTCCTTCCTAAAAAAATTAATGAAAATAGCCCTTTTTTGACCGCCTAAACCAGAATGATCCCTTAAGTCTCCTTGGAACGGTCCTTACTTGGTCGTCTTCGTGCTCCTTCCCGGAGCGAGAGTGAGTTGTCTTCGTGTGGCCCTCGTTATCGGTAGATAGCAAGTACATGTCGGCAAGAAAGAAAAACAAAAAGTCGGCAGCAAAATTTCCTTAACGAAAACGATAGTAACAATAGGACCATAGGCAACGCTTGAAAACATGAGCAAGTTCGGAACTTAGACAAAGTTTACGATAGTCTTTTAAACAGTGATCATTGTGTGCTTCATATTTTTTTGTTAATATTTTTTTCGATTTTTATATTTTTAAATAAAATGTATGAGTGATAATACAATGTATTAAGAAATCTCTTTTTCTCTGTCTCTAAGTATGATACGATTTTACTTGATCTATTTCAGTTTTACCTTCTGTAGTAGAATTTTTTTCCGAATAGAAAAACTATATACATATGTACAATATTATCTGACTTAATATTTCCCAAAAATAGTAAGGAACCTTAATATGCAGTGGACTAATGATAATGAAGACGGATATGTGATTATTAAAAATATTATACGACAGTTTGCAAATAGTAATGAAATACCGAGTAGAAACATCTCTGATGTGAAAAAAGATTTTTAAGAAGACTTTTTTTGAAAAGAAAAAGAAACCACGTACATATCTGCTATATTGAATCGTTTGACGATGTTTATTCTATCTTCATTATATTTTATCTAGCCGTTTTCGTCATTTCAATTGATATGGGTGAATGGCATTTTGAAATGTACTCTGAGATGAAATTATTAACACATTGCCTTACGTAAATTTAATTTATTTCCTAATTGTTTCTTCACTTTACATAATTATAAATTGATTATATAATCCTTTCAGATGAATTACGTGTTACAATGAAGACTACATTTTCGTTTTAAATTCGGATATATCTGTATGCACTTCTTTATGCACTTCTAAAGAAAAATTATATATTAAATTTAAACGCCTTTCAAGACTTCCGGTGACATTATAATATATTTACATTTCAAATCTGGAAAGATGCCTAGAATTTCTTTAATAAAACCGAAAAACAAGAACTTGTAATATCTCCACAAAAACACTTTCGTGTAACAAACTTTGCTAAGCACAGGATTGCTGTAAATTCTCCGCCTTAAAAAGAAATATCTATATTTATATCATGCATTGTTGTTTTACTAACAAAAAATATTGAAATCATATTATAATGCCAAGTACATAAGTCACAACATGTCTGCATATTATATGATATAGCAGTAGCTCATCATTTTAATTCATTTTTTAAATTTTCAATAACGTCTTCGTTATTCTTTTGTGTTACTGATGTTTCTTATATTTGATTATGATTTAATGGTTACTTAATAATTAATAAAACGTTAGGAGATTCCTTATCAAGTACTACTTGGCGGGTCCGTTAGTTAGTTAGTACTGTGAAATTTCGGGCAGAAACAAAAACGAGTTGCAATATCCCTGTGATATTACGTACATTGAGTAAGGGACAGTAATTTACGTCGATCAACATTATAGGTAGCTACGCATTCTTACTTGCGTCCTGGATAGCGCGAAGGGAGAAATTGAGCTTAAGTAGTCTGCATATTATTAGAACGATTCACTCGCGTGTTTCACTCTTACATATTGTTAGTGTATAAAGTGTACGATGCCAGGACGTTGTCAGAGAGTGCCGTACGGCCAATTCACGGAATTCGAGAGGGGCTATATCATGGGCTTATGGGAGGCTAGCTTTTCATGAACTAAAATCAGGCGTAGCACGACGCATGATTCTCATACTGTGCGAGCTGCATATCTGGCCTTAATAGAAAAAGGTTGCACTTCTTCGCAGTCACGTTCTGGTCGCCCCGTATGACAATTGAACGAGAAAACGAGCAGTTGATCCGTGCCTCGACTTCGAGTCGTGTATCTTCTACTGCAACTCTCGTAACAGGAGTGGCATCCAGCGGTAAGTAGGCGAAGGTTCCTGCGAACGGTAAGTTGCCGTTTACAAGCGACACGGTTGACTACCTCTGACCGTCAGACAGCGTTGTGAACTCCTTCGCATGGTGCCGCGCACGGAAGGACTGTAGGACGGAGTGGTAGCAAATCGTCTTCTCTAACGAATCACGATTCTGTCTGGGGTCTGGAGACGCACGGATCTTGGTTCGTTGGAGATAAGAAGAATGTTTACAGGACACGCGTATTCAACCCCGGCACCAGCACTCTCAGATAAGCGTACTGGTTTGGAGGCCATTGTGTACGGACGATCCCATCTCCAACACGTCCAGGGTATGTTAACGAGCGCTCAGGATAATACCGAGATTTCGCAACCCGAAGTGGTACCTCTGATTCGACGATTCCAAGGTATCAAATTTCAGTAGGACAATGCTCGTGCACACACTATAAAGACAGTAGAAGCCTTCCTCACCCGGAAGCTTATTCCAGCGTTTCCGTGGCTGGCTCATTCATTAGATTTTCACCTAATCGAAGAGGTATGGGACATGATCGGTCGGCGATTTCGGCATTAATTGCAACCCGCAGCTAATACAGAAGAACTTCAGACACGAGTCAACGCAGCGTGGATGGTTATTCCTTTATCTGCTACCCAGCATCTGATCAACTTCCTCTTCCACCATGTAACTACTGTACTCCAAGCTGCCGGTGGCTAGACGCTGGACCACGGGTGCTCACATGCCGACGCATTGAAGGTTGCCTGGTGAGTTCAGCATTCTTTGTATATGACCTACTTGTATGTGAAGTATTATTGTAATGTCACTTCGCGTTTATGAGTTGGGGGTGGGGGTGGGGACTTTTGGCTAACAGTATACACGGCATTATAATATGATTTAAAAATTTTTTGTTAGTAGAACAATAATGCATGATCTAAATATAAGTATGTTTTTAAGGAGAAGAATTCACGACAATTCTGTACTTGGCGTGGTTATTTACACGAAAGTGTTTTTGGGCTTCTATTTAGAGAAACAAGCACTATTTCGCCCGTTCGAAGTTTTCAATATTATTGGTCTCAAAATGATCACGTTTTATAAATTTCATGGAATGTGGTGAATTCCGTAATTAGTGTTATTTCATATATTGTGATGTAGTGTTACAAGCTGGAAGGGGGTCTGTCTAAGAATGATAAAAAAATAAGTAAACAGGACTCATCAGAACAGCGGTGGGTTTGAAGGCACAGAGGCACCGGCTTTGACTTGGCAGTCTGTAGGTATTGGGTTCAATTACCGATGGGAACTCCTAATGTTGCAGAAATTCCTAGCCCTCAAGCGCATTTTCCTGGTTGTCATTCATACTAAGGAGATTTAAAAAAGGATTAGAATCTTGAATGGAAATCTACACGAATCTATACAGCAAGGCGGAGTTTGATTGTAGACTGTACTGAGAACCGAATTGATGCAATATAAGATCTGCTTATCTGACGTGTGTGAGTGTGTGGTATGTTAAATGTAAAGAGTGCTTTCGGAAAAGGTAACTCCCATATAAAAAGGGGAATTGTAGAAATCATAGAGATAACAGGACGAGGGAATGAAAATGTTTTGAAACCGTTTTAGAATAAGCGGAATTTTTGGTCATAGCTATTCGGCAATCACTTCACGTCAATGAGCTCAGTTCCCCACTGAATCAAAAGATTCGATAGAGTCTCACGCCAAGTACATATAGTGTAGCAACAGAGGGACTGCCAGAGTATACTGGTGTATACTATACTGTATGTATAGCAGTATATTTCCTGGAGCGACAATTTCAAAAAAGAGAAATTGCTTTCTCAAAAGTAGTGTACGTTTAGCAAAATTTAATGTACTATTTCTATTCTAAGAACAAATCTCTTTGATTTAAGCCAAAATCAAATAAACTGGTTCACTTATTCATGAGATATCTGTAAAACAAGTTTTCGACTGCTCATTTTCATTTCGCTCGTTTTTCGAACGGCTTATCTCTGTAATGCAATTAAACGCATTTTGTGCGTCAAGTTACCGTTCACACCAAATTATGTAGATGTGTTCTTCATGCAATTTCCTTATCAATACAATATTATACTGCGGAATTTCCTTAAAATTGATTAGGCTGTTAATATTATTCGTTAAAATACGTTTATGGTACGAAAGGTGTAATGGCATACTTGTACAAAATAGTATAGGAGGGCGGGTTCTGGATGCAGTTGGTTTTGGGTTTTTTATTCATCATTTTTCGTTTACGGTTTTCAGTTTCGGTTTTCGAATTTAATAGATTTCGGTTTCGGTTTTAAAGAAAAATAGTTTTTGGTAACCATTTTTTATTTTCTGTTTTTCCTTTTTTCGTTTTCAGTTTTCGATTTTCAGGTTGGGTGTGTTTCTACCATGAAACCTAAGGCCTCGTTCAGATCAAAGGCAGCAGGCAGCGGGCAATGAAAAAGATGCTTTGGAATCATTTATGACGTCACGAGGTGGATTTTTGTTCATTGGCCACTGCTTCGCTGCTCGCTACTTTTGGCGTGAATGAGGTCTAATAGGCCTTGCACACCAAAGGCAGCGGGCAGCGACCACTGGCCAAGATGCTTTAGGTTTGTGTTTGACTTCCAACATCTCGATGCTTTTGTCCCATTGGTCGCTGCTTTGCTGCCCGCAACCTTCTGTTTGAATCAGGTCCAAGAAAGATGGTGAATCGTATGAAACTAATGCGCATGCACAACCTGATCTAATAAGATATATGGCAAAAATAAAACATGAAGAACTACCATGTCCTATAGAATAGCTAGTTAAGTGCAAGTTAAATGTCGATAAACTATTAATAAGTCTACATGTACGGTTTCTATACAGGATTAACCAATCACGTATAAGGTTTAAGAAAAACAACCCAACATGATTTAATCTTTTCTAAAATCCGTGCGTGTAGTGTGGGGAGAATATAGGTTTGTTCTCGTTACCTATACTTTCTGCACTTTTTGAAAAGTGCAAATTCTTATTGGATGATATTTTAAAGTAACTAATGGGAACTTGCATTTTTTGAAAAGTGCAGAAAGTGTAAGTAACGAGAACTAACTTTATGCGTATAACGGTTTGTCACGTATCTTTCTGCACTTTTTGAAACCATGTTAAAAACTTTACTTACAGCTATCTAATAATCTGTGAGAAAGAATTCTCAAGGACCAATGATACAACCATCCTCACTTAAAAATCCTAGAACGAATATATGTACCTATTAGGAGCTGTCCAATTAAAAGGCACAGTTCGACACAACACAAATGGCGTCTAAAGATTGATTGATTATAGTAGAATAATTTTGCAGCAACCCAAGGTTCAGCTTTGTATCGAGTTGTGTCATTTGCTGTTTCCACCGTGCAGCGTTGAAATAAAGTTAACTAATCAAAAACGAGATTTGAGCGGAATAAACTAACTTGATTGACTAACTCTATTTCAACCTTGTACGGTGGAAACATATGCATTGCTGAACAATGGGGATTTTCCGTTTGAGATATTTATTACGTCAAATTAACTAGTCGTAGAAGACAGATAAGTCGGAAAACCAGATCCCTCATTGGCCAGAATTTTGTACGATTATTCCGTTCGACGTGGAAAGGTACCTTTAGCCAACTTAAATTGACACAATTCGACAAAAAGCTTGTCTATTCCGCTGTAGCGTAAAATGGTCGAAATGGCCAATGATGCAGCTTCAAGCCGAGTTGTGTAGACTCAGTTTGGGTAAATGGAAAATCCTACTTTTTTTTATTAAAACTTGTGAAAAAGCTTTTCAAATGAGACTCGAACTTGGGACAAAGAATACTTTTCCATCCGTGAGTGATTGGTTAATCCTCTCTAAATCCTGTAGTTGGAAACGTAGTGAAAGAATCTGTAGACCTGAACGCTAACCACGAGGCTACTACACTTAAAAAAAAAATAATGTTCACTTTATATGTAGAAAAGTTGTGAACTAAATTCACTTAGTTATGTTATTGGATTCGCCAGTTATTGTTGATTATTTGTTTAATAGAATTTATCGATCTAGCTTTTTGTGGATCCATCCAAACAAACCAAATATTTTTCTCAGAAACTCTATTACGGTTTCGGTTTTCCACTGCAGCAATTTCAAGTTTCTGTTACGGTTTTAGATATAACATTTTTGAAGTTTCAGTTAACGGTCACAGTTTCGGTTCCTTATTTTTCCGGTTATTATCAGTTATCCATTTCGGTTTCAGTTACGTTTACGGTCTCTGAACATAAGTCGGTGTTGTTGATCTCTCGGTTTGACGTCATCCGGAGGGGGCCCCAATTTTACGACACAGGTAAGGAATTTTAAGGTAGAATTCAGAAATTTTACATTAGATTTGAGGAATTTTATGTTAGATTTCAGAAATCAAACGTAATTCAGTACTTTCTTTGACCCTTTGTACGTTGTCGAAGAAGTTCGACTCGATGACATTTCATCGCAGTCCCCTGTTCCTCCACCGTCCCGCTACGATATATTAAACCTCGAGACGGTAGATTTCTAAAGAGATGCTAAATGGTCCTTTATACGTTGCCGAAAAAATCGCTTCGGAGAATTTTGCACTATTGATTCGAGAGGAATGGTGCATCGAGACGGTGAATCTTTGATGTCAAAGAAATGAGTAAACCTTTGCGCATTGCGGAAATGAGGGTCCATGAATTGTTTACTTAATAATAATTATAATCCCCTCACACTCTTAAAAAAAGTGTCATATATAAGTATGAGCTTGGTGCTCCTTTACTAGTTTACTGTCACAATTCAGCAAGTTTAGAGAAACAACGTGAATTGGAAGTGAGAATAAATTTGTCTTTGAAGACCAATGGCAAAGTTGAACGTTCGATTCAAGCATTGACAATCTCATCGAAAATTTGAGGAGATTTAATCTAACCCGTGAGAAAATACACTTTTCACAAATTAACAAAGTGGCTCGTCTGGAGGGTTTCCTGCCAATGAAAAAGTTATCAGAACCTGGGGTTGAAAAAGAATACAAAGTTACCAACAGAAGGAAAATTCAAACAAAAGTTGGAACAAGACACAACGTTGACATGGAAAATAGCTTCTCAGCATTCGTACCAGCAAGGATCTCGAGGGCTCTGAAGGATGATGAGGACTTCTTTCCGACACCTCCTTCAACAAAAACTCTTCCGACGGTTTCTTGAAACCTTGTATGTCCACGATGAAGTCCCTTGTTTTTATACTCATTTTTTCACCCCACCACTGGTCGGATTGTATTCTATTATACAATCATGCAGAATTAAACAGAACGCTGATGTTTCAGTAGAGAAATAGTTTTCTGCCTCGACGCTCTATAATCTTATATCCTGGTGGCACAACCGGAAAGAATTCGTGTATGGTATGTACCTTACTCTCGTTTATGTAAGCGCCCGTAGTAACGTTGCATTCGACTCGCAGGGCGTTCACCTTGAGAATGGCTACTAGTACATCGGATGTATGCAATTTATCAGCTTCCAAAACGCGTTGAGTGAAACCCAACAAGCGACCAATCGAATCATCAGGTTGAAAACTGACGTCACGGTTACATTTAATTTCACTGCATAGCGTATTATTGTTAGGCTTAATATGAATGATGATATTTTTATACATCAACGTACTCTGCACATAGTTGGTCTGAATTGAAAGTCAGCAATTCGAGTCCCAGAGCGTAATTTTTATACGTGGAAAGCTCGATAGGAGGAAAGTCTGATTGTTCAAGTTGTATGCTGTTTGCATGATCAGTAATGAAGGCTGTGATGGAACAGATAGCGGAACAGTAGATGTAGAAGGCAGGGTCTCGATACTCATAGTCTTCGTAAGCGAGTGGATGCCTTTTTTGGTATTAAAGACTGTTTTTAGTCGCGTGAAGGCGTTGTTTCTACACCTTTCGTTTTTTCTTCTCCCGTTTTCACCGTCAGGTGTATCGACTGGTAGTGAAAATTTCAAGGCTAGACAATCAGGTGTATCCATACCATCAGCCTGTTTTGCGCCACCAGTGCGGTACACAGGGCACATCTTCGTACAGATTTTTTCCAAATGTTGAGATTGCTCGTACATTTGAGGGTGCGCGCACAATATCCAATGCTCAGTGCCATCACACTTTTCTTCATGGTATAGAGAAGCGTGCGTAGCTAGGGAATCCCAGTCGGAGTTTTGAGAGTTGCTCATTTTAACAGTAATATTTAATGTATAACTAACAATGTTTGTTATTGATTGAAGATTCTAGGAAAGCAATGCTCTTTATAGGATTAGAGCATCACCCCCACTCCCTATTCCTACCCTTACACAATTATTTAAAATTGGCAGCAGAGCGAAACCTTGAAAATATTTTCTTAATTATTTAAACTCGTCGTGTCCAAAAACTTTTTTGGTACGCTTAAATGTGTTAAGCCATTATGGATCCTCGTTAGGTTCACCCGTGTTTGCCTATTATAGCAGGATCTAGTTCATGTGGAAAAAGTTATTTCGTTAAAAATATTATAAAGTGTATTAAGTGTATTGAGGATATGAGTGATGTTAAATTTTTTAGAATTATTTGGTTTTATTTCGAGTCACAGCCTCTCTATCATTCGAAGGAGTTGGAAGGTCTTGAGTTTCAGGAGGCGTTTACCTTGAATTTAATGAAAGCATAAAAAATTCCTTCGTAAATTAGCGTGTAACCGTGGTAGCTGGGAAGGAAAAAAGAAGCTGCTCGTTCAAAAAGGCTCAGGTCTTCTACCTTTGTTGTCGAGACCTTTACTATTCGTTGTTGCTTCAAAAGTATTTGGAGTAAATAATTGAAACATGGAACATGCTAAGAAGATAGTTTTGATCCCTCATGAGACTGTGGAGAATCTGCAACGAGGACTTCTCCCAGAAGAACGCAATCATTTCGTCGAATTAGATCGAGACATGGACGAAATAATGCAATCGAAATTGCAATCGGATGAAAAATGGAAACGTTACAATCAGATTCTACAGCGGTATTTATTTTTTGCTAAAGACTCCAGAAAGACATTAGCGCTTCCCATAGTGGATGATACAAAATCGAGGGCATCGGTGTAATCACAGATCAGCAACGCTGAAGAGAATAAAGACCAGAAAGCATTGAAAGATCTAATAGCCAGCGTTATCGAGAGTGTACCTAAAAAATTTGACCAAACTTCTAACCAAATATTTGCTTGCTCTGGATCTTATATCCTGGACACTAAGCGGAAAAGTATTCATAAATGATATAGAGATATCCGGGGCGAATATTATCGATTTAGTTAACGATGCTATGAGAAGTAGAAAAATCTCTAATCCGGTCGACTGGGAACAGTTTGCCAAAGTCTGTCATGAAGGTAACATACCGCGGGAGTTTACAGGAAATGCCAAGGAATTGAATTACATTTACATGAAGAAACAGCCCGAAGTGTCTGGAATTAGAGAAATTGCGAACAGCGAATCGGACAGTGGGACACTTGATTCGTATGTCACAACTTAGGAGTATTATAAGGGCTCGAACAAAAGACGATCATCCCACAGCATGGAGAGACCATCGCGATCGCCATCTCCAAATCGAACGCCTAGGACTCGAGGGAACCGGTCCACAGGTCTTTGAAGGGGTAGGATCGCTGCGCGAAATTAAACAACGAAAATATAGACCCAACTATGAAACTTGGAAGACCTTGAAACTGATGAAGAAGAAGAGGTGAAGAACAATGATTGAAAAAGTATATTAAACCGCGGCTCATCCAGCTGGTTATGGTGGAAGTGTAAAATTGAAAAAATGTTTAAATCAAAAAGTCAAACCAAAACATATTGATGATTAGTTAAAAGCAACTGACACCTACACCCTTAATAATGTGAGCATCGGAATCCGTTACAACGCTCTCGGTCAAATATGATAATGATAGGTTCGATATATAATGTAACAAAAATATTACTGGAGACTCCTCCTCGCCACCTGGCTCGTGGGCACCACTCGCCTCGGGCCCGTTTATTGCGTCATTGTGATTAATTATTGTTTGTATTATTATTTAGACAGGTTGTTTAGTATAAAGCCCCCACCCCCACCACTTCCTCGCCTTTTTCCCACTCCCCTAGGGCACTGGCTCGGAGGCAGCGAGGCCCTTCATCCACATCCACAAGGAACAGCCATCGACACCACCAAGTTCCCGGGAGAGTGGCTACGTTAGCGGAGGCAGCGGAGGCAGCAGAATGCGGGAAGGGCATGGGCAGAGAAACCAGCCCCCGAAGGAAAATGACCAGAACATCGGAACCAGCCCCGCCGATGCAGCCCATGCAGTTCCCGGATGCAGTCCCGTCACACGGGTAGTCCTGAGGCCCGTGTGACAGAGGTGGAGCCTCCTCCCTCCCAGACCGTGGACGCACTCTGGTGAAGATTTGACAGGCCCTGGGCGCCGCCATATTGCCCAGTCCTGCAGTGCCGTACCAACCAGACACGAGGCCCAAGGGGCCCGCCAGAGCAGTGCCAAGCCGAGGCACCGGAGCCCTGCCATGCCCGACCAGCGGACCAATGCCAAAGCGCGTAGCCCTCTCAACCCAGCGGCCCAGCCAACCAACGAGGCCCCTGGAGTAGTCCAGAAGAAGATTCGAGGCCCCAACCCCCGAAGGAAGACACTTCGAGCCAGGCAGTTAATGCGAGAGTGCGAATTCTTCTTTTTGCGAATTGATTGGGTGCGAAAGGGTGTCTTTTTTTTTCTTATCTGTGCATTATATTGGATAGTACGAGTGCGGTGTGAGTGGGTACTTGATAGTCTGATTGAGTTCCTTTTCTTTTGCCATCCCTTTTCACCCCTTTTTGCCCTTTTGCCTTTTTAGATCTCTCTCCCCCTCTGACTGTTGCGAGCCGTCCCACGTGGACCGGCACCTTCTTTTGTTCACTTCGCGTTTCAGATCGGCCTTCTGCCACCCCGCACGAGGCCGAGTGGTGTGTTGCGTTGCATGCGAAGTAGTATTAGTTTTGCGCCCCCTAATTCGAGCCCGTCAACCCCTTTTTTGGTCTCGTTTCCCCCGTCCACATTTCAAATTTGAGATTACCGAGGTAATAATTAAGTGGCCGTTGCGTTCGGGAACCTTCTACCCTGAGACCCTCTTCCTCTCCCCCCGCTAGCCGTACCATTTCGAGAATTGTAAATATTCGGGAACCTTCCTAGGTCACCCGGCGGTACTACACCGTGACAGTAGCTGGCGCCCAGTTTGTTTTGGAAGATATCGCGCAGTGCCGGTAAGCCCTCCGTTCCCCCCACCCCCCTTGCCCATCAGCCCATACTCTCTTCCCGGATTCCTCCCCTCGCCCACTGGTTAGTTTAGAGTTCCCGCCGATCTTGCGTGCTCCCGGGCGAGCCGTGTTATTGTTTGATTCTGTCCCGTCTAACCATTGCGTTTTCTGTATTCTTATTTTTTTGTATCAGCTGTTCATTTTCTGTTAACTATATTTTTCTTTATATCACATCTCCCGCGTGCCTTACTCTTACCGGCCTTACCCCCAATCCGTTTTGCTGATTTTGAGAAAACCCACTACCCCGGCCACATTGGACCGGGAATTAGGTCACAATAAATATGACTCGAGTATTACCCGTGATCAACAAGAGAGGGTAAAAGTAAGAACGAGAAGGGGTCAGTTCTACGCGAGGCCCTGTGCTGTATTGACGCTACTGCTCGAAATAAATAGATTATATCTTGTACCATCCGACGAATATTAGTGTATCACTTGCATCATTTACTAGCCACCCCTTACAATAAACTAACCCGCAAAAGATTTTCCAGAAGTCATTATAATGTTACGAATATTACTGATTTATGGCAAGCAGATTTAATTATTTTACAATCCCTTAAAACTTTAAATGATGATTACACTTGTCTTTTAACAGTCGTTGACGCTCTCAGCAAGTATGCCTGGGTTGTACCACTAAAAGATAAAACCAATAGTTCCATAATCAATGCATTCAAACATATTTTTGAGAGTAGTCAGCGCAAGCCTGTAAGTCTACAAATGGATATAGGGAAAGAATTTGTCCGACGGAAGTTTCAACAGCTTTTAGAAAACGAAAATATGCATTTTTACACTACATAAAATCCTGGTGCAAAATCAAGTTTGATCGAACGTTTCAAACGAACTATCATGAAAAAATTTTACAGGTATTTCACACATAAAAATAGTTGTAAATTGTTTATTATTTGTTTAAATCTTTTGATGATCATATAGATAAACGGATGTGCAATAAATATAATATTATTCATATCGATACATATACAGAGATTGTTATTTCGCCGTTATTCTATATAAGATCAGTATTTTCCACGCTTTTTCGCGACAAATTTTGATACTAAAGTTATTTTAACAAAATATTCGTTTCTCATGAAATCCACACCCTAATGTTAATGACCCATTCATACATATATTTCACACTGACTTTCTCGACAATTTATACAGATACAAGATTCACAATATTGGAGACAGATAAAGTACTCAGCTGAGATTTTTTTTGTAGATCGCTCGTTGGCTCTTTCCTCATGCTCTGGGGCTCGCCGTAATGATCTTCTATCCAGATAGCTCGCTTGTCCACAGGTGAAAAATTATCGACTGGCCAAGCCCGATAGAGATATGCGAAAAGAGAGAGATATTTCCTTTCACAGTAGATAGCAGTGTTGACAGAAGACGTCCTTGCGACTCGAGGTCGCCAGAACGAAAGAGGACGAATGATTGCCATTTCGGAGCATGTAGACTCCTTCTCCCCCTTCTAACCATTATACTTCGAAGAGTATAAAATCACGGCGCTCCAATCGCCGAATAAATGAGCGCGCTCTTTTTCAAATCCCTGTTTCCCTTACATAGTCAAAAATATGTTGATGTAATTCAAGACTTGGTGAATAATTATAATGCATCCGTCCATTCGACCATACGCATGAGACCGAAAGATGTTGATATACATATACAATGCAGCCAGAGCTTATAAAAGTATGGCGAGTAAATGTTTACATCATCTCGCAGAATTAAAATTTAAGGTTAACGATACCGTAAGAGTTTCTAAAGAAAAAGGAGTATTCGATAAAGGATATAAGAGCAACTAGACAGACGAAATGTTCAAAGTAGTGCGCATTCTTAAACATCGTCGGCCTATTGTATACGCGCTGGAGGACCTTGTTGGAGAAGCGATTACTGGTAGCTATTATGCTGAAGAACTGCAAAAAGTAATAAAAAAGGAAGACAATGTATTCCTTATAGATAAAATAATTGACTCAAAGAGAAGAGGTCGTAGTCGTCGAGTGTTTGTCAAGTGGAAGTGGTATCCTTCAAAGTTCAATTCGTGGATTTCAGCCGTCAGCGTGCAAAGATGGAAGTAAATTAAAGTTTCTATTTAACACTGTGTTCGAATAGTTCAATGTCTTACTATTCCGAAAATACGACATCTCAATTCACCACACAGATGCCTGATGATATTAATTTGAGAGGGGAGTGGACAGCAGCTTTAATTGAACCCCAAATATCAATAGCTTCCATTGCTACCAAAAATTCTCATATCCTTCAAACTGATGTAGCACGAGATACAGACGAACTTGTAGTAGGGACGAATACCAACACTGGTTCAGAACAGAAACTTCAAACAGCTATTGAATTTAAAAAAATAGCACAATCTTTTAAAGCAATCCCTGCTAGGGGTAGTGGTGTTAAGAAAAATATAGTCACAATACATTTTTCTCCCAACGGGAAATATGAAAATGTTCAGGCTATTGATGTTTAGAACTTATCGCAATCTTTTAGATCAAACACTGCTGAGGATAACGATAAAAAGAAAAAATCAATACAGACAAAGAATGGTAATATTAAGAAAACTCACACAAGAGTGCAATTTTTACTTAGCGGGGAATTTGAAAATATTTAATCTATGATAAGTCTGTTAGATCATACTTTTGGAGAACACATCAACATTGGTGTATTCAAGAGTGAATGGCGCGTGTTCATACATAGGGTTTGCAAAAATTGCCCACTGACACATATTCTAGAATTTCCAGAAAATCTCAGTAAAGTGTTAGGATTTTCAAGTTCAAAATTCGTCTTAACTTGTACCGGTAACAACTTTATAAAAACGGAAAAACCTCGGTTGTATCACATGATGCTTACCGAGTCAACTCTTTATATATTCCAATATAATTTTATCCCATGTTGTCAGCGATATTGATGCCCCGCTTTTACGCATAGTCGAATGTGACGCTCAAACCTACCCTTTTGGGAGTACACAGTCCAAGACCTTTACCATGCCTCATTACCAACCCATAGTTGGGGGATCAATTCGATCAATCGAGACTGTTATAAGAGACCACGCAGGTAGACTAGTGACATTTAAATACGGTACACTGACGGTTACATTACATATCCGATGCCGTCACGGTAATTGACGGTGTTATGAACGCCTACGAGGAATATTACCTAAACCAGGTTGGTGGTAAGGTGCATACTGTATATGCAGGTGCCCCTTACCAGCGGGGTCATGGTTTAGGATCGTTTATGACTCGACTATTTACACAGGCATTGCCTCTGATTACTAGAGAGCTAAAGCCATTGGAAAAGAGGCTATTCACGCAGGACTTAGAGTATTTGGTGATGTTGAAAATAAGAAATTTCCGTGACACGTTAAGTAATAGATTTAAAGAATCAAAAACAAATTTAAAACAGAAAGCAGTTGAAAAACTTGATGATTTGATGAAAAGTTCTGGTTATAAGTCGCAACCTCGAAAACGGAACGGCCAGTTTGTTACTACACCTCCGGGGAGACGCTTGACTAAAAACGGTATTTCAAGAAATAAAATAAAGAAAAAGAAGTAACAATCTAAGACGTCGAACAGGAAGAAGAATATTTTCGAAAAGAAAAGTATTAAGAAGAACACTCGAGACGTATTTGAATAGAATACATAAGTGGAAATGTCGTTCTTACACTTGCATTTTGGTGAATGTATAAAAACAGAACTTGATCTTTTTGAAATACAACCAACGCAGACATCCATTGAAAGCAGAAATTAGACACATTATAAGCCTGTTTCATCACTTTCCAATAATGCTCTGATTGAATTTTCCGTATCGAGACACGGTGATGAGTATATCGATCTTGCCCATACATTTTTATACCTACAAGTTGAGGTAATCCCTACTGGTGCGTCTACGCCAGTAGACAAAATAGTGCCTGTCAACAATTTTCTACACGGTCTCTTTAGTCAAGTGGATGTATTTTTCAATCAAAAACTGGTATCACCACAAAGTAACACATACCCATACAGAGCGTACCTTAAGAATACTTTAAATTATGAGAATACGACAAAAAATACGCACCTCACGGCAGGTCTATACTACCCCCAACAACCAGGCAAGTTTAACGATATTAGGACATCTATTATTAGTGGGACGACTGGAGTTTTAGCTATCAAAGATAAGCAAATACTAGATCTTATGGTTCCGTTGCATTGTGACGTCTTCAACCAAGAGAAATTTTTACTAAATGGTGTTGACATGCAATTACGACTTGTTAGATCTAAGATCATTTTTGCCTAATGCAATCTGGAACTGGATATTATAAAGTCCACATCGCAGAGGCCACGCTGCTCGTGCTAAGAGTGAAGATCAGTCCGATGTTTCTTTTCGCTCATGCTAAAGCTTTGGCACAAACACCAGCAAAGTACCCTATAACAAGAGTTGAAGTGAAGTCTCTTTCTATGTCAGCTGATATACAATAGGCTTTGTCATAAATAAGGCTTTCAACAGAGACCCTACTAAGAACCCGTTCAATTTCCAACACTTCAACATGAATAATCTATCACTCTATGTAGACGGTGTCCAGGTTCCAAGCAGACCTCTCCAACCAGCATTCGATAAAGAGTTATCTGTCCAAAACTATTATACTCTCTTCACGGGAACAAGCAGTCGCTATGGAAATACAGGAAATGGCATTGGTCGTACGGAATATGCGAACGGGCATTGTTTGCCCATCTTGCACGATGCATTGGAATCTCATAAGACATGGAACCGTTCGGACAAAAGTTGGATTTTCTCATGCTCTAGTCTACTGTAAACTGTCATGTTTCCGCTGAATTTTATAATATTATAGAAATAGACTCCTCGCGACAGGTGATAGCCGGTTATTCCAGTTAGTCAAACTATTACTTATTGTTAGACGTGCAAAAGCTGAAAACGACTAGTTCCTCACTGGTACAGCGCGAGCCATCACGCCTAACAGGAAACATGTTTGAATGACGCAAAGTTCTTGCAACACGCAAAATTCATACAATTTTACGAGGAATACAAGTTAAGTGGAGAGGTGTGGTTTCAGCAGATAAAATCCCTTTACGGCTTAATAAACCAGCTGCTATAGCTATGAAAATCGATCCTCATAACAAGCCCGGTACACATTGGGTAGCATTTTATATTGATCAGCGAGAAGAGTGCGAATACTTTGACAGTTACAGGTTGGAACCATTTGTGTCGAAGCATGTACAGTCTATGTGAAGAAATTCGAAAAGAATTACTTGGACTCAAAAGCCGCTACAATCTCTTACATTACAAATTTATGGACAATATCGTCTGATATTTCTGTGTTACAAGTCCCGAGGATACACAATACAGCAGTTTCAAGACTTTTTTTCAACAAATTATACTAAGAACGATGATATTGTTTGAAAATTTTACCAGGGAATTAAGAAACACACCAATAAAACTCATCGTTGTAATCAAAGTTGTAGATCTTACTTCTAATAAAAATGTTAAATAATTTAATAATAATAATATATATATATATATATATATATATTACTCTCTGAAAAATATTACTATTAAAATTACTTAATTCCAACCCACACCCCAGAATTAGATTTAAAGAGGATCATTTTTTATCAGCAAGGGTTGTGTATTAGGAATTGATATTAATATGCTTTACTGTTTTATTACTATAATTACAGCTTACATCTCAAACTTGTTCTTATTACTAAACATATACATATACTGTTTACAACTAGAACTTATTCTTATTACTATGCATATATATCTATATAGGAATATTCTATACAGCTTCTTCTACATCGAAATCAGCAAATATGTTGTTCTCGATATTTTGAACAACCGACTCACTTAAGGCAAACATCGAGACTTTATCGGAATTTAATACAGTGTCTATTGTCTCTGTTACCTCTGGAGACATTAGAACTATATCAAGTTCCGTGTGTGTCTCGACATTTTCAATAGGCGAGACGTTAGTCGTAGTAGTGGTAGTGACAGTAGTCAGTAGTAGTAGCAATAAGTGATGAACCAGGTGATAGGGGTCGGTTTTAATGATCACGTTCTCGTCATCGAAAATCGTGATAACTGGTGGTGTTCATGTTTCTTCAATTTTTGTAATGATATAACCGATACTGACTGCTTTCTGAAGTTCAATAGAAACTCACGCAATAATAAAAGCTCTATCTTCCGAATTTCCGTGTGTACAACGATTCTGATTTAATTCGTCACAACAGGAACGACATAGAGCAAACATTAGTTTACTATGAATTCTTACAGGTAAAATTGGATGATACAAATTTCTCGGCGGTAAAACTGTACATTTTATCAATCCTTCAACTTTTAATATGTCATTATCCTGTCGCCTGTTTACACTCCTCATCCATATACACTATAGGATGTTCCACGGGGAACTTGTCGTAGTTATTTACAGCAGGATAGAGAGACGTAACATCGAGGTATCGAATCTCCTCTCCCTCGCTAACCTTATAGTACATTCTAGTGGAATGTATGTAGAATGTACGTAGAATGCATGTCGCGAAACAAGACGACTCTTTCATAAAACTGGTTCTGTATGTTTGACAAAGTCTTTCCATTTGTTATATGTAGCTGGTAAGTGTTGAAATTCGTTCTCCAATTTCTTCTAAATGATAACCTAGTGCTCTAATGCGTGATGATTTTAGCGCTGTTCTCTCATATCGTTCATTCAGTGTTAACCAAACATCGTTCACAGCGTTTGCTTTGTCACGATCGCTTGGATAACATTTGGGACAACCATGAAACCCAAAACCATGGAATTCAAATACTGCTTTCCTACTAGCTGTTTCATAATACCCATCTACCTTTAAACCACCTGGTAATACTTTTTCGTTATCGTTATTATCAGTTTCTCTACAATATTCTTCAACACAAATTGAGCATCAAACCTTCGAGCATTGTATGCTATGCATATCACCTATTTGAAATCTTTCATGTCTATAACGAGATCTATGAACTGCTTTAAGGGATCATGATTGAAAACGAATTGACGAATACCACAATGATTACAGAGGTACGACATGTCATTATTGTATATACATTTTCCACATACTTTTTAAACTACGCAAAGATCAACATCATGAACTTTAACGTCCGGACTTCCTACCAAATCAAGAATTTGCATCGTTTCAAAATTGTAAAATACAAAGAGGTTTTCTTTTACAGTTTTATTTCCTTTTTGCCTGATTAATCGAGTTTTTTTATTTAGAGGCGATATGTAACACCAGTGTCTCAATGGTCTATTAACGCGACACGTATAGCAAAAACGTTCGTAGCATTTATGCTTCAACTTTTTCTTAGTCATGATTGATATTCCGCGATATACACAATTTTCTATAGCCTCACATATAGATCTCGATTTGGCATACGAGTTTTGCTTGGGACGGTTAAGTGACACAATCGCTACCAGCAACGAGCGACGACATTTAATACATTTAACCCCTAGCAACTTATTACTACAAGCGGGGGATGTTCGACATAACGGGCACATCCCCTTACACCTATGCTCTCTACTATACGTAGATCGACAGGCGTAATAAAATACGTTGATTGCAGTAGCACCTGTCACGTTTAATATCACGTCGGAATGGTATCGTTAAGAATCAAACGCATAGTACCCAATTTTAAGACTTCACTACGGCCGTCATAGACAGGTTTCATTTTACGACCACCCATTGCTTTAGATTCGTAAACTTCTATATCTAAGCCTTGAGGGTTAAAGAATTTCTGAAAAGCCGCAAGTTCTCTCAGCCCCATACCTTGATTGCCAGGAGGTATTTCTACTCCAGACTCAGTCATCAGTTTCCGTGCAGCCTCAAGCTGTGGCTTATTATTTTGTCTATAGTGAGCTAGTCTACGAAATTCACGATGTAACAACCCTGTAAGACTATCGCCACGCTTATAACGTGCTAAGGCTACAACGAGTGTTCAGGGTAGATATAAATTATCGTTGTTGGTAAGTACAACAATAGATTTTTTACTTAGTACGAAACGATCGTAGCAATTCACAGACACTCTACCTTTACCAGCAATCATTCGAACTCTTTGTACTATTAGCATAATGGTTTCATCGTTAGCAACATCGTGACCCCTTGAGCAACTTTTTCTACTAGCGACCAGAGATCCTCGAAATTACAATCTTGTACGGAACGAAATGAAAGTCCTGCTGCTCGGTTTTGGAAAAATCTAGTAGAATTAAACGTTATTCCTAGAAGATCTGATCCTACGGGTCGCTCTGATTTTCTATAATATTTTTATGCAGATCCACAAAAGCTTCTCTCGACCAGTTCATAGGATTTACATCTTTTTCAGGAATCTGAATTTTAAATGTTGTACATGTTCCGTCGAGTCGAAATCTTTGAAAGTATCTCGCTGATTGACCTAAGATTTTAACTCTACTCCCGGGAAAAATAGTAGAATCTTTTACACCTCCTCCTATCAGATACGCTAATGTGATTTCTTCACCAATGATATCCTCCAGATCGATCGATCGTTATTCATGATATAGTCATCATGATCAGCTTGTAGGAATCGTTTTATCCGTTCAATTTTGATAGCCTTTTCAATTTCGCTACTGACGATATTGTATACTTCTGAATGTATGATATCGTTGTTAGCCTCATCTATCAAGCGAAAATACGTTATTCACTGGAACAATGTGTTTTTGAGTTATTATACACTAGCTTTTACCCGCGGTTTCGCTCGCATTGAAGCCCTTAAATAAGTATCAAAGATCACGACATTTCAATGGAAATGAATCAATATGATAATTGTATTTTATTGTCATCAGTATTTAAAAATTACTACACACAATGAAGTTTCAAAAACTGAAAACATGCTTTATTGAAATATTTACTATAAAAAAGTTAAAATATATTTCATTATACAACAAAAATAAATAATTTTGAATTCTAACAATTTAAAAAAATAAAATGCAGAGCATTATTCTAGAATATTTTTGACACACGCGACAGGCTACATATAGTTGACCGTGAGAGAAGCATGACTTTTCTAAATGCACTCCTGCTACCTGTAGTGTCTGTCCTTGTGCTTTGTTTATAGTAACAGCAAAGCTGAGCTTGACGGGGAGCTGAAGCCTTTTGAATTGGAATGGAAGGTCAGTGGGAATAATTGGAATCCGAGGTATAATAACACTTTCTCCCTTACCGACACCTGTTAAAATAGTGGCACCAAGTATATTCTGGCCCAATTTTGTAATACGAAGCCTTGTTCCATTACTTACCAAAATACTTACCAAAAATGAATTTTTTTACCCTCCGTAAAAAATATTTTTTTTTTGTAATAAAAAGTATCCTTTATCCTTCCCAATACCTTAGAGAATATGTGTACAAAGTTTTATGATGATCGGTTAAGTAATTTTTACGTGAAAGCGTAACAAACAAACAAACTTACATTCACATTTATTATATTAGTAAGGATTTTACTTATACTAAATATTTGTATATACTTACTATTTTTAATGTGAGCGTATACAGCTACGGTAAAATAGTGTTGCAGGGATGAGGGTGGGGGGTGCGTCTAGCGTTTCGACCAGACAAACTCTTTTCACTTACCATTTCCCGTTTAAGATATCCGACGTGGGGATGAAACGAGTGGTTGAAGCTGATCGGTAGTCACAGCTTTGCAAACATCCTTTCTTTTAGGTTACCGAAAATGTTTGGCCTTCGGAATTTGAAACGCAAAAATTTCGACTGCGGAACTTCTTAGGGTCCGCAACAAGTTTTTGAAACGTAAAATTATCTCTGTAAGCCTCGCTCCTCGCTGTCGAATTGCGATTTGCGATATGCACCGCTCTGTGAATATTGATACGTTTACGACTATGGGATTTTACAACTCTTTGTCTACGAAACACGTGCTCGGTTAGGAGTGCCAGACCATCAGCCGAAAATTTGAAGGCGCCAGAAATCTTAACGTATCGCCTCTGTGCACTTCGAAACACTTGTTTCTTCAAACTACAAATTGTGATACCCTGCGCTTTGCAAGCTGCCCTTCCTTTAGGCTATCGAAAATTTACCTCTTCAAAATTTGAAACGAAAAAATGTCTGTCGCAAAACCTTTGGGTGTCGTCACCCACCTCTACTTAGGCCAGACTCCCCTGTCTCGCCATCACGGATCTATTACTGCCGTTGTCGATATAAATACACACGTTTTCGCACTGCTTTAATATTATTAAATCTGAAAAAGATGATGGGTGAGAATGTGGGCGTGTCTTTCAAAGAACATTATTCACCTCTGCATCAGCGGTAATATAGACAAATCTAGGGTTACATCATCATCATCATCATCGTTGGTAGCTCCTAGCCATCAGAAATATATGCCGAACACCTAATCTACCCTTTCAGTAACCCTATATTTCCGGCACTCCGAAGACATTAACTTTAATTTTATTTTATCTTGGATGTTGCATGTATATGTGTAAGTAAGGTGTAAATCTAAAATAGTAAATAAATGTTAACGTGGAAAAAAATGTAATTATTAATTATAGGACGGAATATGGACGAATGGGGTTACGAGATATACGAATTTTCGTCCCCGTGATGTGGTCGCAAAGGGCGTCAGATGCAGCGATTAAGGAGGCTGTGGCCGTCCGTCTAATGTTGCACCGTCCTGAGATCAACAATACAGTATTCGCCAGTCTAGTTGGCGTTATTACCAAACTCACTGTTAGAAACAACAATGAGTATTGGTTTCTAAAATTGTCTGATGCGCATGGTATGTATGAGGAAACATTTTTTCATCTTATTTCAAATGTATTAGAAAAATCAATCTTATATTCTATATTTCAGCTTAATTGGAAAGCGAATCGGCGAATCCATCACTATCACCTTCACGATAGATGGATGGATGGCATTTGAGTAGCGTTGCGTTCAAATCGTATTAGGATCCATAATATAAATTTTGTATGTAATGAATATATAAATTAGTATTCGTCAAATATAAGTCATCTATTCCACCTCCTACAGTAAACCTTTTCTATATAAAATAACGATACAGTGGTACTATACTGTCAATCCACGAGCGATAATCAACGATAAAGGTACGTGCGAGGTAATTGTAAAAATGGGGCAATCTCAAAGAGCAGAACGCGATGGGGCTATGAGTGAGAGAGAGAGAGAGAGAGAAAGAGAGAGGGGGGGGGGGGAGAGCGAAAGGGAGAGAGCGAGAGGGAGATAAGTTCCAACGAGATCGGTATCACGAGTGGATGCGCAGTTCAGATCTCCTTAACCCTGAAAGGTATCGTTGCATCACGTTCGTGAACAATAATTCATTCGGAAACACAGCGTTACATGGAAATTCTACTGGACTCACTGCGAGAGTATTGCGAGAGGTACGTCAGAAAACTCATCCTCGAATTAACGTTAGCCTGAGAATTCAGGAGGAGGGGGAGGAGATAATCAAGTTACTAGATAAAAATCATTTTTATTGTGAATGAAGATGATGATAGAAAATATATACCATTTCGAATGAATTTCTCTAATTTTATATGATTCCTAGAATCTACCGTATAATTCCTGAAATCTAATATAAAATTCCATAAATCTGATGTAAAATTTCTTAAATCAGAGGGTCTTCTCCCGATAACGTCAAACCTAGGGTCAATGACACTGATTCATATTAGCATGCGCGCGAATCCTTGTATCTCCCCTCTCTCCCCTCCCCCTGTCCGCCCCTTTCCGTTCCCTTCCCTCTCCCTACCGTTGCACATGGCATACAGACAATACCTTGCCTTTAACAATACCTTGAGGATTGAAATCGATTTGTTGCGTAATAGCTTTAAGGTAGAATGGACAGATCGCCTGGCAAAAAGTTAGTCCAAAATTGGCAAATCTTGTATTTACAGATCTCCAACGTATAATACATGTTTAGCCTGACAAATAGCTAAATTAGTAATGAATGAACACTTCAAACTATTAATTTGCTATTTTTAATGATAATTGAAGCCAAATTTCACGATGTTAGGGTATGCATACTAAAGCTTTTGTCAGCGACTATACAACTGTTTCATCTGTCTGACAAAAAAGTCCTTAAATTTGTTAATTTAATTAATACCTTCACATCATGTAATTATGATCGTTAATAACCTCAAAAGTCAATATATACTGATTTTTTCAATTATCGATAATTTATGCATTGTTAAAATAATTTTTTTGTTATTTTACAAAGTGATTGTTAATCGTGACAACACAACAATTCACATTTTTTTTTTTCAAAAGTGGTAACACTACTCCATCCGTTGGCGTCAAATACCAAACGAGCGTGCTGTATAGCTTGGCTTGGCTTGGCTTGGCGCTGGCGTAGTGAATATATCTAACCTCAAAATAGCGTGGCGATCGGTGAAAAGGCAGAATCATGACAAAAAAAGTCTACGATGAACGAATTAGAAGCCAACAACTTGAAAAAAGAAATCGAAGAAAATCAGTACCCTCTGAGAATGCCACAAAGAATAACAGGATTTCCAGGGACAGCAGGATCGGTGTGAAGGACAGCCGGGTAAATCTACACCTGAGGAAGAGTTCGATGATTTGGATGGTCGAAGAATTGTAGAATTAAAGATACTTAGTTCTCAATTGTGGTGTGTATCTTGTAAGGAAGCACTCTCGTTGGAATATATTGAGAATGAAATACGGCGTGGATTTGGTTCCATTTGGACCATGCGGTGCCATAAGTGTTTACTTTTGAATGAAGTAACCACCGGAAAACAACATTTTGCATCAAGCGAGAGAAGGACTGCTCAATTCGACAGAAATGCGAAGGCGGTAATAAGTATGTATAGAATTCTTTTTCTTACTCTATTAAACAATATGGAGATTGGATATTTACTGAATTGATAATTTTCGGAATGGGCTGAGAATCCAAGAGCTATTCGAAGTATCTTAGGTCAGTCAAGGCCATTTCTGAATCAACAACAGCAGTTCACGGTCTAACAAATTCGTACGGTGAACTTCACCACGATGGTCTGGCAGTAGATTCTGACCCACTAAGAGCTGCGTTGAGTGATCTGCATGAATGGCTGTCATCATTCGAAAATAAATGTTGCATTGCAGATCACAATCTTAAATTTGATGGACCAAAGCTGATGAAAGTTATTAACACCTATTGCTTGATTGATCAATTCGCAGAGGTGATTGAGGGATTTGCTGATACCTTACTTATCATCAGACAAATCACTGGAAGAACAAAATGCTCCATTTTTGATTTGGCAAAAGACATGAATATTTCTCTTACAGGTGCTCACAATGCTGTACACGATTGTTAGATTTTGTCTACAATTTTTCGAAAGCTAAATATCTCAAAATCAATCATATTTGAGCACATGGTATTATTCGCGCCTCAATTTGAACGCTGGATTCAATTGGAAAAATGTCATGATATACTAAAGAGTTTATCTCCAATGAACAAATAAGTCGGTGGAAGTGTTCGAAGAAAATTGGCTGAAGCTGGGCAAACAATGGAGAAATTATACAGTTCGTACGTCGCTCATGGCGAAGCTGGTTTAATTGAGCTCATTAGTTCGACAGGAAAAAAGAAGAGCTTTCAGCGAAAGAGTATTGTTAACATTTGTAATTTTTTCAAAGGAAATTTTAATAATAATAACGCGTGATAAAATGTATATGCAAATGTATCGAGTACTACTTGGCGGGTCCGTGCCTTACTTGAAATACATTAATGTGTGTTCATTATGTTAATCTATGACTCAAACCCAACGACTACTTTCAAAATAGAGCATTCGTATTTGCTTAAT